>JAHWFP010005708.1:0-38500 GCA_023313725.1 Lithobius niger
TGGGGTGCGTGACATTGCTTTGGAGCGCGACGGGATCCTTGTCGGGGGCGTGGGCGGTGGCATGGCAGGAATGAACGACCGTGCTAACTAGCCTCCTTCAGTGGCTATCTGATCTGTTCTGGACAATTGTTCGTTCTTCACAGCCTCCTAGCAGTCAATACCAGAATCTTACTTGCCTCCTTCAGCAGCTATCTGATCCATTCTGGACATTTTCTCGGTTCCTGCCAGCTTCTTTCAGCAGCTATCGGATACATTTTGGACATTTTCTCGGTTCCTGCCAGCTTCCTTCAGCGGTATCTGATCTATTCTGGCTATCTTCTCGGTTCCTGCTGGCCTCCTGGCAATCAGCACCAGACTCCTACCAGTCTCTTTCAGCGGCTATCTGATCTATTCTGGATATTTTCTCGGTTTCTACTAGCCTCCAGACATAAACAAGACGGAAAGCCAACTGGGCTGGAACTTTATTCCAACTGTGCTGAAACCTTTATTAACCTTTGGACATTCAGTGCCAGACACCTAGCAGCCTCCTTCGGTGGCTATCTGATATATTCTGGACATTTTCTCGATTCCCTGCTTTGTTTGGGGGTTTCCCGGTTTTGATCCTCGAGTTTTTTCCTCCCTTTACTACAGTAGCGTGCATAGATCCCGGAGAGGGCAGGGGCAACTTTTAGTAAAAAGGCACAGTAACTTACAGAGAACATTTTCTATGAGGAACCTTTTTTAGGCCATTATTAAGCCCTTTTACTGCCTTTCTTTGCTCTTTTTATGCCGCTTTTTTATGCCTTTACTTGCACTTTTAAGCCTTTATTTTCACTTTTTAGGTCTTTAGACCCATTCTCAAGCACCGCGGGCAGCAAAAGTCGGCACAAAAAGGCCGTTTTGTTTTTTAAAAAAAGGGGCATTCCGTGAAAAGGGCTGGAGCAACCCTCCCCTTGCACCCTTACTGGGTTTCTTTCTCCTTTTGAATCGTCTAGTAAGATTGTGAATAATTGAGCCAACTCATCTAGACCAGCATTAGTTTGCTTCAATGACGCAAGCCTCCAATTAAAAAAAAGCAAAAAACAACTCGTAACTAAGAGAAATGTCCTATGTTACTCAGATATGTTTGGCAAAATTACTTTATATGAGTTGTTTTAGTTTTAAACGAAAGGCTTCCTAGGGAAGGGGCAAGGAACATAATTAGTTGAGGAATTGGTTGGCCACCTGATTTATATCCCACTTGCCTACTCCAATCTTGTTTCGTGTTTCGAGTTACCTTCACCAGATATTAGAAGCAGCGATATTGCATCCCAGTTCCGTGGCGTACTGAGTAATTATGTTGAGGGTGAACGGCGGGGAGGCGGAGGGGGGGGGGGGGGGTAGGTAAAAGAAAAAAGGAATAATCAGAAAAAGAAAATCGAGAATTCAGCTAATGAGTAAAAGGAATCAAGAGGTGTTTTAAGTTCATCGCAGCCCTATAAAACGACTCATTTTCAGCAATCCTACATTTGTAACATAAAAAAAGCCAGTTTTCGTAATTTAATAACGCCAATTTTTATTGAATATTTACGCCAATTTACAGGGACAAAATCCAACCTGGGATTGGAAGATATAGTCCAAAAGTCGTCCCTGACTCGTGTACAATATCAGCAAGATCCATTTTAAAAACTCGAGGAGAGCTCAGGTGGCAGATGAATCAAGGTAAGCCTCATCATGAACTTCCATGTTAAACGTCACACTTTCAACGTCTGTAATTTTGCCCAGATTTGACTTAGACCAACGAAATTCGGTATTTGAGGTCGTGTCGCAATTATTTCATCCCATTACGAATTCTAATGGCAACAATCGAATCGTTCGGCGGCCACATTATGGGCATTTGTTGTTGTTGTTGTTCTTGTTGTTGGGACTCTTTGCCCTAACCTGGAGATTGAACCAGTCTTCAAATTTTATTGCTTAAAACGTTGGTATGGAATGGCCTAGGGTCTTTTGAATGCTATTTTTATGTGACTACAATATTCTTGTGACGGAAAACCAAATGGGCTATACATTTTTCACCTAGAGATCGAACCAATGAACCGATTTTGAATTTTTATACCTTAGACTGTAGGTATTAACATCGACCAGGGCTTTTTTAATGTGACTGCAGTATTCTCGTCAGCAGAGCATTTATTATTGCAGAGCACTGGGCAGAAATCATTAAGTGGAGTACAAAAATTTTTGCAAATACAGCTAAAAGCAAGAAATTTTGTTCACAAGTCATGCATAGCAGCAGTAATCGAATCAACCATGGACCTCCACGAAATATTCCCAAGGGCCTCCAGCACCCTCCCTCCCCCCATCACCCCCGTGTTCCCCTCTGAGGCTTGGCCAACAAATTCTTGCAGGTCGATGAAAAAGCTTGAATTGTAGCACCCATCGAACGAGCCATGGAACCCCCATCAAGTAACCCAAATGCTCCCCTCAAGACTCTCCTCCCTCCCTGAGGCTTGACCAATAAATTATTGCAGATCGAGCTAAAAGCATGAAATTTGGTACGCAAGTCATTCTTACTAGCATAAATCAAATTTGGTATGGAACCTCCTCGAGATACTCTCGAAGGCACCTCAATGCTCTCCACCTCCCCCCCTGTGCCGCCTTCCTGAGGCCTGACCAACAAATTCTTGCAGATAGAAAGAATAAAACTTAGTACATAAGTCATTGTTAGCAGTACTAATCAAACTAGCTGTGGAACTCCCGTGAAGGCCCCTCAGCATTGCCCCCATTCCCGCTCGTTGAAGCTGATATTCGAAAATTCTTGTTGATCGTGCTAAAATCATGCATTGTGGTACACCAGTCATTCTTAGCAGCAGAAATTGAACCTGCCATGGATTCCTATAAAATACCACCAAAGGCTCCCTTTCCCTGTGCACCCCCATGAAGCATTGATGACCAACAAATTCTTACTGACGTACTAAAAACATGCATTGTAACTGTGAAATCGAACTATAAACGTAACCCCATGAGATACACCCAGGCCCCCCCCCCCCAGTGCCTCCCTGTGCCTTCTCCATGATGCTGATGACCAACAAATTCTAGTTCGATTTGTACTACTCAGAAGGACTTGTGTACCAGTTCATGCTAAGCACGATCAGCAAGAATTTGTTGGTCAATAACCTCATGCAGGTGAGTGTGTTGGGGGCACAGGAAGGGGCCTGTAGGGGATATCTCGAGGGGTTCCATTTTTATCTTTTTTAACTTGACCCCAGAACACTGTTCTGTGTTTTTTAACTTTACAACTTTCTTGCTTTGCATCTTGATTTTATTTTTGGTTGCTTAACTACCTTAGGCTGATTATTTGTGACCACTGGGTCCATTTCAGACCTTTTAGCTTGATGTGCATGATTAGCCCAAATTCTGTCCCATAGCAGCTGTACTACACTTGGAGATCGAACCAATGAACCGATGCTCAAGTTTTATAGCTGACGTAGGGATGAAGAAAGCCTAGGGCCTTTGAGTGCTGTTTTAATGTGACAACAACTGTTGTGGGGGAAAATTATTATTAGGGAAATTTTCCTCTCACGTAGAGATCGAACCAAAGAATCGATTTCAATTTTTATAGCTTAAAATTGATTATTGAAAAGACTCTCTTTTAAAAGTTGTATTAGGGTGATTGCAATATTCTTTTCTTTGTTACTCTTGCTTGAAAAAGAAGAAAAAATAGATATTGGTGTTAAAAAACGTTTCAGCGTAAAAAATGCGGAGGTAATGCGGAGGCCAACAAATACGTGTAAAAGAAGCTCCAGATTGTTTTTTGGGACGCTGGAGATTCTTTTATACGTATTAGTGCGACGCTGATGGCTTACATGTCTTTTTCTAATATCTGTTCCTTTAGAGCTTTAAGGATGTGAAGGCTTACATCCGTATTTTATACGCTTAAGCGTTTTTTAATACTAATAGCCTATATGTGCCTCATGCCGTAGGGTGGGAAAGCCTACAGTGTTAGCAAGTTTTAATATGTTAACCACACACCGAACGTTGGCTTTGTCTGATAGACGTACGCGTGTATTGTTGTGTTTTACAGTGCTTGCCATTAATGACTTGAATCCAGTTGAGTATTATGTCTGTGACGGATGGGGATGTTCCAATATTGTCGAAAGAAGAAGAAATGTAAGTGAAGAAACTTTATTTTCTTTTACTTGGTAATGGAGATTTGGTGTGTGGACTGTCGCAGAACTAAACTCCTAAAACAGCTGGTCTAATAGGTAGGCTAATTGGTAACTACGGCAAGCAATCAGAATCCTTCAGGAGTTATGAGATGTATTTTGTACTCTTGACATTTCCTTTGCTCCCTAGCATGTTTGGAGGTTTACCAACAGTGGCGTGAGCAGGATGGGGGATAAGGGTTTTGCTCCTGCTCTTCTCACAACATACCAAACAAAATGTGGCCTTCTTGCGCAGACATTTGCTGGTGCTTGAGAGAAGATCTACTGGTTTATAAAAAGGGCCTAGAAATGCCTAATAGGAAAAAAAAAGGCTAAGAGAGGGGAAGAATAGGGTAAAAAAAAAGAGGCAAAAAAAGTTCGCAAAAACAATATCCTCTAAAATTTTTTGTGTCCTTTTGCTAAAGGTTTGCTTCTGCCCTATTGGGGGGGGGGGTCTGTGGTGCTACTGTATACCAATTCCAATCCCTGGGGTTTCCCTTAACCACACTAGACTTCTTCAAGCGCCTCAAACGTACAGTAAATCGTTCAGCTTCGTGCCTTTTAATCTAGACAAGCATTAGTTTGCTCCAGGTAGTTAAGGCTTAACAAGAAAATTAAAAAAAATTAAAAACTTTTCTCATGCAGTGTTCAATGTTTGTGGGCTACTTACACGTGGGATTATACTGATGCTATTTATAAGTTACGTTACGCTGAACAAGGATTTAAGCCATTTGTTTTTTTTTTGTCCACTATAACAATTCAATGACTTGTTTGCGTTTTCTTATTACTTTTTGTTCGCGTTGTAAAGATTTATTTATTTCAAAAACTCTCTTTTTTTTTTGTTAATTTAGAAAGGCAACATAAGCTATCTTCCTGAACAATTATTATAGAAATCGTCATCCTGCAAAACTAACGGCTAGGTTATCACTGCTAAATTAAGATATTTCTATCAGGATTTAAGTTAAAAATAACAAAACAATTATAATAAAAACAAAATGGCTTACATTGCTTGACCAAATGTTTTTTGCAGCAGTTTGTCGTTGCTTATCTTTTGTCTTAATTCAGATCCAGAAGACACTGTTGGAAAAGGCGAACAAGACTAGAAAAGCTCCTTACAATCTTCGTAGTTATATTGTTTTGTATGGTTTTAAGTCTAGCGGTATCAACTGGTTGGCTACACAGACGCGTTCTGGAATTAGATGGTAAGCATTACGTATATAATTATTTACATTCTTTAACGCTAGTCGTATTTATGTTTAATAACTGCTTAATTTTTCTGCAAAGGGATAACAATACCATAACCGGGAGTTAAAATTTGAATCCAACCAAATATATAAATTTTGTTGTCTTTGTTTTTTTTTTGCGTGCTTTGTTTTTTCCTAACATTCACTAGTTTGCGAGAGTTTAGCCAAAGGGGTAATTTTATCGCCATTTGCCACAAATCAACAAGTACTAGTTCCAGATATCGACAGATACGTTCAAATGACTTGAAAGGGTCTATATTTCGCAAGTCAGGTGTGGTCACCCGGCCTAGTGAAAGTTATTGATAGAATTGAGTCGGTACGGAGATGATTCAGCAAGTCAATCTCTGGTATGACATGTATAACGTATACCCAACGGCTAAAAAATTTGGACCTTGACTCCATACATCTTCCATGTCTGAAAGCGGACCTTATCCTCGATTACAAAGTTCGTTAACACCACTTGAGCTTGTAATAGTGGAGCTGTGCTCTATTACAGACACTAGAAGTCACAGCAAAAAATTGACCACTAAAATTCACGAGGTAAATTGTAGGCATTATTTCTTTAGTGTTTAGATGAATCCGGCATGAAACCCATTGCCAGAAGCCACTGTCATCGCCTCTTCGGTCCGCTCCTTCGGGATACTTTGAAATGAGCTAAACTGCGTCCATTACAGCTTCGACCATCATTTTGTAAGTTTTAACTCGGCTGGTTATAAGTGGCCTCCAGGTCTTTATCTAACCAGTCGTGGTCTATTTGCAAGCGGAACATATTTTTTTTTTAATTTTAATTTATTTTATCTAAATGCGAGCATAGCAAACAAAGGCTCAGTCTGGACCTGTGTCAATTTATTTTTGTATTTCTACATTTTACTCTTTGTCCACACTGTAGGAATGCTCCACAGCCCATTTGCTCAACAAATCGAACCAAAACAAATAAAATAGTAGCCTAATACTTGTTTGTCCATTCTAGCTAACCATTTTTATATCTAGGGTAACAGTCATCATTAATAGTTTCTTTCAAGTCATTATTATCTTAAAGACAAGAGGACTGAATGCCATGATAATATTCAGGGAAAGATGTATCTCTTATTTTCTACGTTTAATACATAACACTAATCGAGCAATCGAGTGGGAGGGTAAATTCCATCGACGTAAATCCGTTGAAATCACGCTTGGCCTTAATGTTTTATCAGGAGCTAGAGACATGCACGAAAAAGGAGTCCCTCCAACAAAATTCTCCCCTTTGTTCCACCGTTTGTACAGAGTCCTGGCACCATGCGGTCAGTGCCCAACTAGTGTCCCTTTTTACTTTTGTGGAAAACGTATGTTAACAGTTGCAGTGGTTAGTTCTGCGAATAGTCCAAGCATGTCAGTTTGCAAGAATTAGCGTTTAAACGAACTTAAATGAGGAAGGCATTTTGTTTCTCGAGTCAAGGCCGACTGGAGTAGAAATTGCGAGTCTTGCTCCCTACTCTAGCCCAGTTCCCGCGCATTCCAGAAGATAAAACCTCTTACCATTGTTTTGGTAAAATACGATTTTGGTGATGTTAAAACAACTGGCCAGGAGCTGAAATCTGCTGCTTCTCTGCCAGACGGTGGAATACAAAGTGAGAGTTGCAACACATCTACTCTCACGTTCACTTCCTGGCTGCATCAAGTAAAAATGTACTTAAGTGGATGCCTGCATTGTTTTAATTGTTTTTATTCATAACGTAAAGAGAGAGAAGTTGAACCCCATTACATTGTGGTTCGTGACAACAAACACTAAACGACTTGCTTAATACCAGAGTTTTTGGATCACGGTAATTATTGCGATTGGAGCTATGGGTCGGTGATGAAACTACAGGCCTCTGTCAAATCTTGTGTAGTTCACACTGCGTAAATTTACAGGTTAAATTTATTTTACTAAAAGTTCGCAAATGTTACGAATTTCGTGCTGTTAACTTTTGCGTATTATTTCGTAGATCAGTATTGCTTGTCACCAGGGTGCATCAATTCAGGTAAGCAGCCAAATATACATTGTAATAATCATACTTATGTTTTAATATATTTTTGGAGCCTTAAGTCATCTAATGCAAACTAATGCTCGTAGACCTGATCTGACTTAATTTTGAACCTTGCTAGATGTATTAAACTTACTAAACTCAGCTCAGCGAAGATAACACAAGTTGCTTAACCTTGGCAATGCACGTCGTTCTTATAATGCATACTATTTTTTTTGTCATAATTTTTATGAATTTTTGCTACCCACGTAAATCCATTAATTGTTGTATCAAGTAGATGAAATGATGATTGGCATATTTTGTGGATGCATTTTAATGAACGTTTTAATCTAAAGCTCAAGTATTAAAAAAACATACTAAAAGATGTTTTTTTAACTATGGAAAATTGTAACGACGGATTATTGCAGGAAGTCACGCCAAAACACAAGATCATTATTATGCAGGGCCGTCTGTAATAACTTTACCCTCATATCAAGGTCATTGGCCCCAGACAGTTATGGTGATGACTATGCTGCTTAACTGGTTACTCATGACTAGCATTAGTTGTACTAGCACTATCCCGTTGTTGAAGGTGTAGTCAGTTTGTAAAGATGCGTAATGTTAATAATATTATTACGTGACGTTCACACTCACCACTGTTATGAGCATTTCATTCCACTGTTCCAGCAATTGCTTTCAATCCAAAATCAGCTATCCATTGTCGAAGTAGTGAAATGTAATTCATAGCTATAGTCGTCACGTGAGCTTTCCATCTAAATGTGAACACTGTCAGCACCAAAATACGTGGAATTATTAGTCTTGGGATTCGAGTGAATAAACCATTATCTGCGGGACTTTAGCTCCAGTTTTCATCCTTGGGGATCAAGTTTACTGTAAGTCTATGTTTCTACAATTCCTGTATATTCATGTGGTGCTTTGGCCGGGAATCAAATCCGGCCCTCACACGTGACAGGCAAGCATTCTACCACTAAACCACTGTCAACATCAAAATACCAGTAATTATTAGCTATGTCATTCGAGTGAATAAACCATCATTTGTTGGACTATGGCTCCTGTTTTCCATCCTTGGTGGTTAAGGTTACTGCAAGTCCATGTGTCTCCATTGCCAATCGATTCACAACTTACGAATACGCATTAACATTAATTGGAATGGAGGAAAACAAGATGACGATGACAATCTTGTTCTAGGGGCGATTTTATTTTAATTTTTTTTTATTGTAAGTACTTATTTGTATTTATTATTAGAATTCATCGTTTTTTGGTATGGATTGTAGAATGCCCTTTGCATTTTAGGCTGCGTGATAAAGTCCGACAGGTTGTAACGTGGCCGAAAATTAATACTGCCTTATGTATTTTACTATGCTTTTGGTGATGCTTCGTTTGTTCTGAGGGACACAAAAGAATAGCGCCTATAAAAATGTTTGAAATACATATGTTTCATTATTGTTTCTCTCAGCTTATAATTATGTATTAGTTTGTTTAATATGGACTTTACATGTTATATTCTACAGCCTCCTACATTTTAACTGGCATTAATTCATCAGTAGATCCATGCGATGACTTCTTTGAGTTTGCCTGTGGAAACTGGATTAAAAATCACCCAATACCTGATAACAGAGGACGATTTACAGTTTTTGATCAAGTTTCTGAAAACGTTGACAGAGATTTAAAAAGTAAGCTATATATAAAAGTATTTGTATAATGAAGTGCACTAGCCAACAGTAACTGAGAGGCGTACAAACGACGTAAAGACGAAATCCTTTGAAGAAAATGGTCGGTCCCCAAGTTGAGAAGAATATTTCGCCTGGCATATCCGATACAAAAAAAAAACTACTTGGCTGATTCAAGGAGCCACCAGCAAACGATAGGTCTACTACACGTTATTCATTTTTAGACCAATATGTCGCCTCTTTTCAAAAGTAAAAGCAAGTTTACTATACATCTATCCCAAATGGATTGGTTAAGGGAAGAGGTCTAGGCTTTGTAAATAAACACACACTGTTACAATAACAATAAATTTCCGTGTAAAACCATTTATACCACACAAAGAAAAATTCATACATCTATTTTGGCAGAAAATAAATGTATCCACATTTATTTCCGCATATATGTATCCGCGTTAGTTACAAAGACAGACACGTACAAAATTGCAAGGTATCCTACTTAATTGTAATTTGATAATTGTATACTAGTTTTCCTACTTAGAAAAGAGAGGGATTATTTTTTTTTCTTTCGGGTTTTCTTTATGTTTTGTGCAGGGCTTTTGTGAATGTTATTTACTTTGACCCCCAAGTGTCACAAAATATTTCGTGGTCGTGACACGTCCTGTTTGTATGTGGCCTCAACTATACTCAACTGAAATTGAATTTTGTGTGTCCGTTTGTTTGTTTTTTTGTTTGGGAAACGATAACGTTTGCAATTTTGTTCTAATTTTGTTGAAATTTCGCGACAAGCTAGCTTTGGTGTGCATACAATTTGTGAGTTACAAGATGAATTCCTACCTCAAATAGTTTCGGAGGTATTTCGTCGTGTTAAATGGCTAAGCCGATTTTTTGCAGTGGCTGTATGGAGCCTATGACCCAGAGCACTACACGAGTAACACAAAACAATCTGCCATAATATAATAATAACAATAACATTTTCCACTAGTAAAGTGGAGGGCTAATAAAACGGACGGGAGTCTGCTTATATTGCTCCCAATTTATTTGAGCAAGAATTAGCCATTGACCACAGGACGTTAAGAATTTTTTTCAAGTTGTTCGTATGCAACAATCCACTAAATCTAGCAACAGTGGATGCACACACTGCATCATCGCTGAGGGAATTCCAAATCCTTATTACCCTGACTGAAAAGAAGTTCCGGCGATAGTCTAAACGTGTTTCAGGAGTGCAAAGTTTCCATTTATGGCCCCATATATGCCGTAGTGAAAGGTCTTTTAGTGTGGAGAAAGCAGAAAATAAATACAAATCGTGATAAAAACACTAATTCTGCCGAAACAACGTTTTGAAACAACGTGGTCGATTCCTTTATCATTCATACTAACAAATCCTACTTATGGTAACAAGCTATCCAAGAGCACCGCTTAGCGATTGGTGTAGGATTTCTCAGTAGAGCACTAGGCAGAAATCATATAAGTGGATCACAGAATAGAAATCTTATTACTTTAAGTGGTATTTTCAGTACTTAATTAGAGGCCCAATACATAACGATTTTTAAAACTAAATTCTGTGTATCCTATTCCATGATACCAACTCTCCACGATTATTCCCCTAAATTATTGTATAAATTTAAAACATTTTGGCCCATACCGTACATATTACACGATTCTAACCCTTTACCTGTTAACCTGTTTTCATGAACATTCCAAAAGGCTTGTTCTGCTCGAAAGATTACTACAATTCTGTAATCTTTGGGATTTAGGCCATGTTCGTGTTTAACAAACACTTTTTTCAAGAAATAAAAGCTTTTCTCAGCAAGCATAAAATGACTTGAGACCTTCTTGCAATTGTTACTCAAACACGATGTAAACATGATGCAGTAATTTGTTACTCAATGACAGAAATAATTAAGTAACCCCATTTACCACAAGATTATGAACTGACCCACGTGACTGAAGAACTAGTGTTTGATATTGACCGCAAATCGTTAGCTCTAAGATATACTAGGAAACATGCTTTGGGCCTATTGTAGGTGGAGCCAACAGAACTTAATAAACGGCGGTGACGTCACGCTAACACATCCCCTGCAAAAAGTGTAGTCGTTACACACAGTTAATCTGAAAACCCACACATGTCACGCTGGGGTAATTTTGATAACCCAGACTTTTTTGATACTGTTAACACTTTTGTGGGGTCTACACGACCCCTAATCCACAATGTGAAAGCTCCACCACCTGACATAATGACTGACTTTTCATAACTACACAACACAAATTAGCCAGCAGACCCAATTGTAAATCAAACCTAAGCAGGAACATTTGTGACTGGCGACATTTTTCACGGCCCCAACACGGAAAAAAAATTGCAAGTTAAGCCTAACCGAACATTCTTTTCTCCCGACGGTACGAAAACTAGGCTACTGACACTTTGAAATGCACCTAAAAACCTACGATTCAAGCGAATTTGTACTCTAAATCTTATTTAAACTATTAAAGCAGAAAAAATACGGTTTTACTTTAAACACACATGTTGATAACTGCGACTAGGTAAAGGGACGTCTCTCCTTTAGCTCTGACTTTCGTAGACAGGAAGTTTCTAACCCGGAAGTTCCCGACCAGGAATTCACATCAGTCGTATGTAAAAATTCTTAAATTCAGTATGATTCACATATAAAATTTACAAATGAAAATCTTTAAAAACTCAAATAAGACGGTAAGTTAGCTAGACGTCACACCTTAGCATTAAAAAAACATATTACGTAAAAATAGGCGGTAAATCTGCAATAATTGCTCTTTTACTCGAAACGGGACAGTCCAAATGTTTTGCGGGTTGGAAATCACACTCGTGCTGATGTGCTCGTGAGATTTCGCGTCTCCTCTCGACATTGGGCTGCCCGTTTCTTGCAAACAAGCAATTATTTCAGATTAACCGCCTTATCCTGACGTATATGTATTACTTTAATTGAAATTTATATTTAGTGTTTATTTTAATGTTAATGCTCCTTACAAATTTGGGTACAATGCTCACTCGGCTAAGTTTAAGCTCTTTCCCGTTTGGTGTGACGTACTGCTGCTCTTTGCTGGCCTTTTTCTTATTTTAGTTTTTTTGTCAAGTAGACCCAGGTACGTATCATACTTATTTTAATAGGCTTTCGCTTGCTCCATCATTTACTCTCTGTTTAGTTATTTATAGTCTCTTTGCACAGCCCACACTAAAAATGTGGGCTATTGCTACCGATTAAAAATAAAACGGCACATTAGCCACTGCTGTCTGGGCTGCCGCCGCCAATAATTCTTACGTGTTAACTGCTGCGCAAAGTGTCCTCCCTAGATTAAAAATATTAATAATAAAGCATTTAACTGCTAGACAAACAAGTACTATTGATTTTAGTAATAGATAGGCAGTACTATAGGTTTTCACAATAATCAGAAGATTCAAATGGTTCACAATGCTGCTGCTGGCATAAAACTTGATCCCACCACCATCAACGAAAATATTGAGGTGCACACCTTTATCATCCACTGCAACAGCTATCTGAACTGTATAGTCTAAAACTAGTAACAATCACTGTAGGTTAAAATTGTGTTAGCTTTTTGGCCTAGTTTTAGCTGTTAGGCGTAATTTTTAAGGTTTTAGGTCTAATTTTTAGCTGCCGTTTTAATTTTGTAAGTTGTAGCTAACGGAAAATTGAGTTCGAGAGTATGCCTATTCATTCATGCAACACGGTGTCGAGACTTCACGTTGCCGTGGCAACGAGGAATCTTTAAATTATTAGACGCATGTTATTGTTTCGTGCTGTGGTATAAAAACGTCGTCCACTGTTTTCGTTTTATATATACTGCTTCGCCGTGATACGGTGATTTCAGATTTCATATTAGGGATTCCCATCCGCCAGTGTAAACGCCACTTTCGTCGCCATGCTGAAGGTAATTCCTTCAAGCATTCTTTTTTTTTCCAAATGAGTTGTTAACGGACTCCTTTTGTTTTGTATGGTTGGGTGTATTCCTGTATTGGTTAAACGCGATGATAAAATGTATTGTATCGTTGAGCTTACGTCAAAAAAGGTTATCGGCTAACGAAGGAACAATGTTTTTTACCTGCCGTGTATTATAAAGTTCACTTGACTACCACCAGCATGCTGTACGCTTCGTCAGAATGCTTTAACTATTCATGATTCCGAATTTACAATGGTGAGTGTTAGATCGACAAATTCGAAAAATTATAATTTCTTCCGTAATAATCGTTCGATCTTCTACAAATTCGAGCCCACCAATAATTTGGAGGTTTCAAGTGATGTAGCAAATTTCATTTCAATCCAACCTTTCGTTTGGGCTCCACCCAGATTACAAAAGTGCAACAAACCAATAAACTAACCAACCAACCAACAAACATTTTGTAATTTGGTGTGCATTATATGCTTCGCTAGGCTCTTGTCAACAAATTTGTTCAGTGCGAATGTTAGCACTTCGGATGGCCTGAATTGCGATTTATTGCAGATGTGGAGAGCGGAACATTTAAGTTAAAATGATGAGTTTTTATAATAATTACTTCCTCACGTCCCATACGTCCATGTGGTGTTCGGATAATTTTGGCCCCGGAATGAGCATTTTATCTCTACTTTTTTTTTTCAATAGTCACCATCCTATAGTTCTGATTGCGTACATTCAAAGTTTAGGATGTTTATCATTTCCGTGCGAAGCGAGCCCCCCCCCCCTGCCAACCAATGTTTAACTTTGCGTTGCCTGTATTAATTTCTCTCACAGCTCTCTGAATGTTGAAGTTTCAATCATACGTATTTTTTTTCCTACAGAGCTTCTGAGCGCTCCAGAGGCCAGTGACCAAACTGATGCTGTCAACAAAACTAAGATGATGCTCAAAGCCTGCCTCAACATGGGTAACTTTTATTAGAAAAATTGTTAAAGAGAATTTTACATTATAATCTTGCATCGTCGTGGGGCAGTTAACCAGCTTGGGTTCGTGCTCCGGAAAACAAAACAACAACAACATTATAAAGCAAAGATTTACAGCAAGACAAGGACAAGTAGCACAACAAATATAGATTATAACCATATTTTTACAACAATGGGATCTGATAAGTTGTTTTTTTCTTACTTTTTCTTGGTCGGTATACAAGGTCACTTGTTGTAGACATGTTGTGCCATTCATTTGGTTTGGGGGGGGGGAGGGTAGCGAGGCCCGGTTTGCACGCCACTTCGCAGCATTTTAGCGGACCTTTCAGAAGAGGTACGACTCGACCCCCCCCCTTCCCATTTGATATTTCAAAGTTAGGTCCACCAGGGGCACCCCTACGGGGAGCACCACCTGCCCTATAAGTTCATAAATGGGTTGATTCCTTCGAGATCGTACCAACTACACGGTTTCATTCATCTATGACGGTTGTGGCAAAAGTTATTGGGGTGACCCCTGACTTTCAGAACACCCTGTATATGTGGTTGTCAGAAGAAGGCACTAGCCCCGACACCATTCAAGCTCGTATATGCATTGTATTACAATTTTAAACCCTCGGTATGTCGGAATATTCTCTTTGGAAATTCATTATTACGGGTATCATAAAATACCACTACTGGGTAAATCATTAAAAACAAGCATTAACAGCACAAACCTTTACGTAATGGTGCAAAGACTGCGTTCGCATCAAAGGTTTATGTAACTCAGCTGAGTAAGGAGCACTTATAAGAATCCCTTAATTTTTGCACAGTTTGTATATTTGAGGATGATTAAAAAATATATTTGTCACTATATGATGGAATTGACTATGGCTGTAAATAAAGTACTGGAAAGATTTCCAACTCAGAATGTGCTCAGGACGTAAGTAGGATCGATGGTGAGGGATTACATGGGGGTCGGGGGTAAGCTAAGTTTAGTACTAGGTGGCCATTGTTGTGTTAGCTTCAAAAATGCTTGCAGAACTATTTTACTTTCAAAGTTTTATTGGTATTTCTAATAACAGAATTCCATTTATTTGCTCCACTCATGAAATATTTTATTGTAAAGTTACGAGCAGTGCGATTCTAACGAGAAGTAGGTAATAGTATTTTTTAAGGTAAATATTAGCAGCTCGACTTCTGGATCTAATGCTCTAACAACAAGACGTTTCCCAATCACTCAAGTTAATTTCTCTTATTTCATTCCTTAGGCAATGTATGGTTAACGACAACAAAAGATTTGCTAACAACTTTCTCCTTGTACGGTGGGTGGCCAATAATTACTCCAAATGCTAACACAGACGCATTTGACTGGATATCACTGGAAGTCGCATCTTTCAGAAACCCTTCAACGCCAACGGACGACACATTTTCTATTGTGACCGTCAATGTTTTGCGTGATTCCCTAAACACGTCTCGGAATGTTATCTACGTAAGTACAACGTTACATGTTAACCCTTGCTTTCCCACCTTTTAATTACTCCAGTACCACCCTGAGGATCTTAACTCTCGTGTTTTATCCTTGCAATACCTATTATGACATACGTGGATCAACATATGAGAGTCTTGCTGAGGCTTGTGCCACGAGCAGAGTGAGGGCAGACACTTGGATTGCAGTGGCGTAAAGGTAGTGACCCCAGGGAGAATAACAAAGTAATAATATAGTAATAATAGTAATAGTATAGTAATATAGTAATAATATTGCAAATAACAAGGAATGAGCACACCGTAGTTGATGTGCATACAGTTACAGCTAATTACACACAGGTGATGGTGCTAGTGCCCCACCCCCACACTATAGCACAGTTAACAAACACTACAAACGCCTCACTAGCCTAGAAGTAGGGGACGACTGTGTACACTTCTAATCTATGTATGAGTAAATCCTTTATGTACAGTTTCGTCAATTTTCCCACTATACATTAATATCAACTCATTACAAGATTAACTCTTTTTTTGTTCAATCTTAATTTGTCATATTAAATTGCTTTTAGTGCCAGTTAACTTAAAGCACACATTTATAGTTTTACACATTTGCAGTTAAGCCTTGTGTTAAGCTGGCTTTTAGTGAACTTTTCAAATTTTGTACGAGATTTTCCGCGCTGCAGTTTGTCAGCGGCCTGCACGGAATGCTAGTGATGTGACAGTGCCGCATTCTTCCAAGAACATTTTAAATTTGTTACTTGTCTACTGTGGTCCATTATAAGACAACGGTCTTACGTAACCTGTAGATTGCAAACAAGTCTTTGAAATTGTAATAATATTAGAGCTAGTTGTTGACTTCATGTCAAAGACAAGGAAATTTGGAATGGGCATCTATGGCCACTAGAAACACTTTCCCATTGAACAGGTACAAATATACATATGGAGTCTAGACCACACATTTGCGGGGCCCATGCTTATTTCTGAAACGCCAATTTCCTTTTTCACCTGTCATGGCTGACAATTTTTCACATTTTTTAAAATCTTCGTCGGTTTTAGGCCACCATACCATAGAACAAGCAAGGGCCTTAACCCAAACAATCCTACTGTACCTTAGATGGAATACAGCAAGGGCCTTAATCCGAACAATGCTACAGTGCCCTAGATGGAATACAGCTAGGACCTGTTGTCTTATTTTTGGGGGGAAGGACTAACCTATGCCCCCAAAGTGTGGCTTTTCCATCTAGTGACAGTTCGTGTTTTCTAACGAAAAAAGGCTTGAGTTCGTAACTTACAATCTCGTCCAGCCAGCCATCAATTGTATGCTGATAAAATATTGCCACAAGCTTATCTTTTAATGTAAATGATTCCAAAGATCGGCCAAGACAGGAAGTGATTCAGTTGTCGTCAAATGCATACTCTTGCCGCCCGTGTTCATTTGGAAGGAGGTTCGTAGGGGACAGGCATCCGTGATCAAATAAATAAGTTTTGTTTACCATTGAATATGGGCGGCAGCCATAGCTGGGCTGGAAACTTTGCTGCCGAACACACAAAGTAACTCTTTCTGATATGTCTGCAAGATAAATCTCATCACCTAAAGGCATAACATGCATTTGTGGCTCCAACCCCTACCGGTGATGCATTGCATACTAGTTTAACAGGCAACTTTGGATCACAGTGCACGAGGACTTTCACTTCAAGAAAAGTAACCTTAGCCTTTTAAACATCCTTAGAACATTTTCGCTCCAAGACCATGTTGTTTTTAGTGATAATAGCCTATTTAATGGAGCCAGTGAGGCCAGACAGGGTACGAATTTTCCATACTGGTTCATAAATCGTAAGTAGGGCTTAATTTCTGTAACGTTTGTTGGCTCAGATGCCAATCTGATACTCTCAAGGTCTTCAGGCTGGTTCGTATTTTATCAAATGGAAACCTAATAGTGTTAATCTTTAGCTTGACTTAGCTTACATTTAGTCGCTCTACTTTTATGCCGCTTTCCTGCAAAGCAGAGCAAACTTTGAGGAGAGGCGTTGTGCTCCCTGCCTTTTTCAGCGGCTGGAATAGCATCAACGAAAGGGTTTGCCCATGGTATGTCCCCCAGCACATATTCTAATCGCTTCTGGAAAATGCCAGGGGCACTAGCCAATCTTAAAGGTACCCAATGCCACTGAAATAATCCGAGGCAGGTTGAAATTGTTAATGGTTCCTTAGACTCCTCATCTAGCTCAGTTTGCAAAAAAGCGTCAAAGAGGTTGATAATGAAAAAAGTGTCACACCTCTCAAGCTGAATAAAAGTCTTCAGCCCAGTAGTGGCGTCAGTAGTGGGGGAATCCTGGAAACTAAGCATTTTAAGCTATTTGAGGGCCCATTTTTGGCTTCCCGAGACACGTTTGCAACACACTAGTTAAAACTAATTTCGATGTTTTTTGAAAACATTCTTCAGTGTGAGAGGTCGTAAAAGCCTAATTGTAACCAAATTCTGATTTTTTGTAATGCATTTTATTTACAAATTAAATTAACAGGTGAATTTAAATTATTATTTAAAAAAATATTATTACTTTAATGTTAAGTAACACTGTATAATTTAGGTTTGAAAAATATTGTTGCTTACGTTTCAAATGACAGAAGATTTAGCTGAAATTCCTGAATTAATTGAGAATTAGTTATAAATAGCGAGGGCTAAGAGGAAAAGGGCTACTAGCAAATCAAGCCGCCAATGAGGTCTTCAATTTTGATTCTTTGCTTGATTTTCATGGAGGTAATGTTATTAGGCTTCAACTGATCAAAACTTGGCGGAAAGCTTAACAGGTTTTGGGGCTCCTCCTTTTAGAGGTAACTGGTCAAGTGTTGGCATCCCAAACGTGTCTCATTACTAAGATGCCTGTTAAATCATGGCATTGACGGTCTAACGCAGCAAATCAATTTTCATTTTAGCCACTCACTGTACACCTTTTCGTTAAATTCATTGATATCACGAATTTAAGCGACTAAAATTTAGCTGGAATTTTTAACAAGTTTTGTTTTGTACATATTTAGTTGATATTTTTTCGTTAACTAAGACTGCTCTTAAATCATGGAGGTGACGAGGACGCAAAAGTAGGACTACTGGCAAACAAAACGACCAACTCTATTTTCAGCTTGCCCCCCCCCCCCAAATCTGCACGAATTTTATGTCGTCATGTAACTCCGTCTTCCGGCTGTCCCCTGTCGACAATTTCAGTTACTTCCCTATAAGGGGCAAGGCTTCACTGACGGGGGGCTCTCGCCCTCCCCACCACCCCCCTATGGATCACTGCCCTTGTCCTAGGTACGGGATGGTATTCTATTTCCAGCTGAGGGTTTAGTTTGCCTGAGTAATCGCCCACGATCCTACATCCCTGTTAGGCTTAACGACCAGACCCGTGGGAGTCGCCCAGGCACAACAATCCATTGGCTTTAAAATATTCTGCCACACTACTCCTTGAATTTCGGTTTCAACCTTGCCTCTAACAGGTAGCCCTGGCCTTTCAGTATTTAGGTACTGTGTCAGCTTTGAGCTTTATGCTGGCTTTGAAGCCTTTGTAGGTGCCAAGCACCGGAGAAAACAAATCAGGAAACCTGGCAAGTCTTCATCATCAGACACGAAATTCGGTTCTTGTGCGGCAGTTTCTACATTGTCAACATTATCAACAATAGAAATGACTGAGGTCCAGACTGAACCTTGGCATCAATCTTCGACCTAGGAGTGCAGGTTTCTTTCCAGGTGAAATTACTGCGTACAAACTCTGTGTTGGTTGTTTAGTTACGTTCAGCATAACATACCCCAGGGGCCTACTACAGAGTCTACCCACTCTTTCACGGTAATGCTAGTGGGATTTCGCTTAACTTAAAATAAGTATTTGTTATACCAACTATCTGGTAATAAGGTTGAGTCTGAACCCGAATCTACTTCAAGTGGTAATCCATGTGCATTGAAATCAGTGTCCAATCCAGTTACTGGAGTGCACACCGCTTGTTAACAAGTTTATTACTGAGTCGAGTGAATCGGGCTCTCAACACTTTCCCCCTCTGAAACATCCAAGTCACAATTTCCTGACGCTTTTAACTAAATGTGCTTCTTTTTTCTATTATATTTATGATTTTTCTTTTTCTGGCTTGTCTGTACCGTTTTTAGTTTAACGGGTGAGGGCACCATTTGATCCCTTTCAGGTTTTCTAGACCGTACACACACGGTACAAGTCCCCACCAACCCCGCAGGCTGAACATTTGTGCTTTCTGTACCTGCAGATGGTGTTCATGTGATTTTCTTATCCACAACAGAAGCACTTGTATCTTTTCGATTTTTAGTAAAATTGGGACGTTTTTGTTTCACCTGGTGGGTAGAAGAGGCACGAAAAGTAAAAACATTTTTCTCAGCAAGTTCGTGCGCCAAAGCAAAAGAATAAACCGAATCAAAAGTACCTTTGCCAGGGTCTAATGCCAATAGTTGTTTTAACGTCTCCGCGTTATGGATCCCCGCAACAAATCTGTCCTGTAACATAGTTTCTAATTTAGTACCATCTTTAGTATCGTAATTACATTGTAGCGTTAAACACTTTAATTCAGTAATGTGTGCGGAAATAGATTCACCTGCATGCTATTCCCTTCTTTGGCAAGCCACGCGTTTGTTTACACAGGAAATTTGGTTTAGGACGCAGATTACTACTCAACAGTGTAGTTTCTGCCATGTAGTTTCAGCCGGTGTTTTTGTAACAGGTGCTACAGGTGCACACACATAACACAATAAACAGTAAGTTTTTGCTCCTACACTGGTTAGTTATACTGCAACCTGTTTATCAGCAGGTACGTCATAAGCTGCGAAATTTAGTTCAACTCTTTCAAAATAAACTGCCCATGTTTCAAAATTGGCATCAAACTTCTCGGGTTTCTTACGAGAAAGAGTATTAAGAGGCATTGTGACGATTCCACTGTCACCGTTCTCATTGGTAAGGGTTCCATTTGCAATACTTTCGTTTTCCACACCACCCTCAATAATGGTTGCATCGGTAGCATTCTGGCCACAACTTTCAAAACTAGTTGAGTCAGAACCAGTAGCGTCCTGAGTTAGACTTTCGTGTAAACGTTTGGCAAACTCTCGACCAGTTTTCCGTTCTGAACTAAGCAGCAAGAAAAGGACGAGTTTAAAGTACAAGTTAAAGTTAAACTACTGCATTAAATAATTATTTTTTTTCATTTAAAGTAAACTATTATAATTGAATTTTACAGTTAGTTAGTGCCATGTGGTTTTAGCGCAACTAGCTAGGTAATACTTAATTTGAGGAGCTAACACAAATTAATAAATGAAATAAACCAATAAGAATTTAAACCAGGCACCTTTCAGCAGCAGCACGCATGCTTAACGAAGGACCTTGCATAAAAGTAAGGTGACTGGCATACAAATTTCTCTAGACGCCCAAAAATATTATTGTAATTTTTTCCCTCTCAGAATTGGCTAAGCTTTAGATCATCACACTAGGCTCAATTGCTAAGCAAGTCAACCCCCTAAGTAGCCCACAAGCTAGATGGCTAACATATTACAATTTTACTGCAGAATTTTTTTAATATTTTTACACATTTAGAGCTTTCATCTTCAAAACAGCAAGAACACTTCAGAAGTTATTAAACTTTTAACAAGAGTCTGTTAACACCTTTTAACATTTTTAATCAAAGCTACTAGATTAGCACAATGTTGCTCATCTACATTTTTTTTAATAATTCATCACTTTTAACATTAGTCACCACTTAAACGTTTTTAACGAGTTAACATTTTTAAACCAGTAACATTTTAACAAAAATGGCTACCTCAAAATGGTTTTACTTTCATAAATTACAATTTAATGTTTAAAATTTTAACGTTTTTAAACATTTTAACATTAAGTTTTAAACCGTTTATCAAGCTGCGATACCCTGCCGCAATGATGACTTTTTTAGGTTTATGTCTTCGCTCCAACAAAGTCAGTTGTTCTCCACCACTACTTGCACCACCAAATTCGTTAATTATTACTGACGGGTAATATGGACATACCGTCCAACTGGCACGTCTATTTCCCTTTCTCTCGGTTGGAAAGTGCAGTTAAAAACTACTACAACTGGGCAGGGGAACTTTCAAATCTGGCTGCTACCAAGACAAATTCGGCCTTTATAAAAAAATATATTTACTGAATAAATCCCTCCTCAGTTGTCCACACCTCACACGGGCTACTGGGGGAATAAGTTTAAGTAATACAAGGTTAAGTAAAAGGTTTAAGTAATATTAAATTTAAGCATCACTCGTCGCCTATTGCGATACATGTGGATCAATATACGCAAGTTCTGCAGTGTCTTGTGCCCGAGCAGAGTGAAGACAGGCACGTGGGTTATGCTGGTTGCTGAGACAGCACCCTAGTATTTGTAGTAAATAACATGGCTTGTGCATATCCTAGCGGGTATGAATATAGTTACAAGCAATTACACACAGGTGGTGGTGCTAGTTGCGTCAAAACACTAAAGGGTTATAGAGGGACCCTCTCTGGTACATGAGATGATCATCCTAACCAACAGGATGCCCCATTGTTCTGATTGGTGTTGCTTTATGATATATATTGTTCCCTTGCAAAGCACGACCCTACCATTCTGATTGCATACTAAGAACGGTCTGACTGCAGATGAGATGTATCTTTTTTTTAAATACTATTAAAACAAGATTTTTAATCATCTAACCCAGATGCAACCGCATATGTGACAAAAATCGACTGCGAATAAAACTATCACAAACGAGACAGCTCAATTAGTCTCCGCCACTTTCTAAACCCATTTATCCAAAAACACAACCAGTTTAGCAAATAACGAACCCAGAAAGATAAAAATTATTTTTTTCACATTCTACAGAATATTCCTTAATTTAAAGACTGTGTTTTATTTCCAGAGGTGAGGGCCAATACTTAAAAAAAAAAACAAAAAAAAAAAAAACAATACTATCAAAAAAAGCAGAGGCCGACCTCCCCCAATCTCTAATGAGGAACCACTCAATTTCTTTGCTAATTTCTTTGCTAATATTACGGCCTTCAGTGGTTACGGGCCCTTCTTGAGGAATTTTTCTGAATAGCAAGGATAATCCAAAATGACGAGCCTGGCCGATCCTGTCTGTCCAGGAGAAAACCTCGTGAAGCGCATGCTGCCATTTAAATCCATAATATTGGCAACAAAATTGTGTGTTTCTCATCATAAAGCGTGGGGAAGGTTGGCCATTGCTTTCTTTGGTAGTATACATCATTTCCACTACTTTTGCTTCAATAAGTAAATAATATCTTTTTATACAGGACGGAAAAACCAATGGCTCAATATGGGTTAAATAAATACAGATACAATCTTATTTACGTTGCCGTTTGGACTTATATGTCAGACAGCCTGAGCGGGGAATCAAACTCACGACCTTTGAAATCAAAGGCCTTTTTAGCTTCTAAGTCCAAAAGGCAACGTAAATAGGTTTGCATCTGTATTTATTTCAAATATCTTTTTAGTTTTGCTAGGATTCCATATTTGGTCAACCAAGTTGCTCATATGCTTATTTCTTTTTTTGTAGCTGAGTAAACCACTCACCGGTCTAAGCGCAAAGTTCCTCTTAGCTCCACAGACATACGCA
Organism: Lithobius niger; assembly: GCA_023313725.1. Classification (NCBI taxonomy): domain Eukaryota; kingdom Metazoa; phylum Arthropoda; class Chilopoda; order Lithobiomorpha; family Lithobiidae; genus Lithobius; species Lithobius niger. Next base: position 23,075 of record JAHWFP010005708.1, read on the forward strand.
CGCCAGCTGGCGTCCTACAAACTTCTTATGACTGAAATAGCGATGTTGATGTTACATAAAGATGAAGTGCCTTTGGACGTAATAATGAAAGACGTGAATGACATGATTGAATTGGAAACGAACATAGCTTATGTACGTACATCTTCCATCAGTTTGCTTGCACTTTGCACATGTAATATTTTTCTGCACGAAAATAATGACAATGTTTGGGAAAAATAAGCACGAACTACACGCAAGCAACCCTATCAAAGTGTGATACGCAGCTACTTGTGTAAACGAACCAGCTCCATTATGAAACTTACTGAACGCTCAATGAAGGAGAAAGGAGTCTAGTAAGAGGAGGGAAAACCAGGGAATTCGAACCAGGGAACCTCTGATCATCACATAGGGCCGAAATATTGTTCACAAGAGATCCTACGGCCACTGAAGAAGATTGTGGCGTACTAATATCTGTAAAGACTTGTCAATCACCTTAGCAGAGCAAACGAGCCATGATGATGATGCTGGTGATACCCTTTTGAAATAGGAAGTGACTCAAAACCTGCATACCCAACAAAACCAAACCTCTACTCGCCCCTAAATCAATCACCTTCCTCCCGCCTTCTGCAGTCTTCCAACCCCCACCAACACATGTTCGACGGTCCCTTCCTCTCTGCACAAACCCCACACATCACATCCTCATCCTCCCCTTCCCCCTTCAAAACCAGAACCCGGGTATCTAATGGCCCCCAGCCCGAAACAGCAGCAACACTACCCTAATTGCCTGCGCAGCACTCCTCTCTGACTAATCCTGGTTTTATTCCCAAGACACCTCCCGGCTGAGGGTTTTATCTCCATTGCCCACCATCACCAATCCCCCTCCACCTCCTTAATACCCCTCCTCCAATCCTTTCCCCCACATTAACCCCCCCTCACCCAAACATAATTTCGGCCGTATTCCTCATCCTTCCCACCCACTTCATGGCACACCACCCAGTCACATAACTGTGCGCCCTCCACACCTGCATATCCAGCCCTCTGACCCTCCTATCAAAGCTTACCTTTGCCACTGCCACCCTCACTTCGAAGCCAGACCATCCCATCTCCCCCTCACCACCTCCCCAGCCAAGAATCGGTTCGCCTTCCTGCCCAGCTCATCCTGCTACCGTTTCAGTTGCCTCCGATTATCCCCCCATTCACCAGGATCCTCACGGCAAACATCACCCCCAGAACAGCTATCTCCTTCCACAGGGTCCTCGTACACTTGTACCTGTTATACCCCCTCATCGTCACTTTTTTTATATACCTTTCATATTTCCTGCCTTGATAAAATCATTTTAAAACTCAAAGTTCCTTGTAAAATTAACATTTTGCCTTGTACTTGCTTGGTGTTAAGACCATTGGAAAGCTGGCACAAACACCTTCAAAATGGTGTAATCAAACATCAAAATCGGTCAACGAGAAGTGAAAATATCTTCAATTTGGTTTATTCCCAATTTATCTGGAAACTGCTCATGACGTCATAATTTGATTGGGAAAAATAATCAGAAAGAAAAAAACTTTGACATGCCAAAATAACTTTGTATGAACAAGCTATTACGTCATGAACAAACCATGACCTCGTTGTTGTTTGGCATCTTGACGCTTGGCTTTTGGCCCATTTTTTGCCAATTTTGTCACCTTCATTATTCCTCGACGACGTGTCCGATTCCAGATTTTTTCTTTACAAACCATTTCCAGGTGTACCGCTATCAATGTACAAAATCTGGTTTTAATTGAAGCAGTGGTTATTGCGTGATGCGATTACAAAGATTGTATTGGAGTGTATTCATAAGCGGAGCTCCGCTCGGCCTTCGCTCCAACATAGTATTTATTGCTATGTTATAGAGCAGTAGCAACAATATTTATTCAAGTTTAGTATTTATTGCTTCGTATAGAGCAGAATCAATAATGTACGATCATTTACAGAGCAGAAGCAGTAACATACGATCGTTCATAGCACAGAAGCAGTTGTTTACAGAGCAGAAGCATTAAATATGATTGTTTTTAGAGCAGAAGCAGTAACACCTAATGGTTTATAGAGAAGAAGCAATAACATATTATCGTTTATACTGCAGATGCAATAACATTACATTCGCTGCGGAGCTCACATCCGGAGCCCAGTCTTTATAGCTAAAATGGAGGAACAAACAATGGCGTCTCAAGTACAGCCAATACCACGTTGCTGTAATTTTCAACAAGTGGAATCTTTCCTTTTCCTATATACAACCTTAATATATGTTTCGCAGCATAAGAAACTGTGTCTGGGTGTCTTTAGTTACGTGGACAAACAATACAAGGCGAGCTGAATATTAAAAGTAACATCATTTTCTCAATAAGAGGGATTTAGTAGCACACCTACTTTTCCATTTATTTCTCTAGATGTTGAGACGGATGTCTCATGACCGGCTGGTATAACGCATGATAACTTCCGACTTAAAAATTGTCAGTCTCCTTCGGCAACCACTTTCGGCAACCAAAGATGGCTGCTCGTTGTTAGTAGCTAGGCAATTACTTCACCTTTTTGAAACTGCTATCTGAGAGACAGCTAGAACACAAGTACATTCCAAAAAACTTTTATCGCATACATCTTGCACTACCCCAAACATAGAAATGTAATGATAAAATCTCTTTTTTAAGTTAGCTTAATACACTCAACTACTTGTAGTTCGCCTACTTGTACATACATATACACCAACTGATTTGCCTACTGCACTATCACCTCATGAAACTCATGCTTTTAAAAATCTACAGCATTAAAAACTTACGATGTGCATATGTGTTTGTACCTCTACTCCTCCGGAGCTAAGGCTTCTAAATGATGAGAGTAGCTCCAAATAAAAGATAATTACACTTCCGTTAGGCCTGTTTTCATTACTGTAACTTGTTTTTTGACTCTCGAATACGCGAAAACCTGAACAGCACAGATAGAGGTACTGAACAACACTGTTATTCTACATCTGTCCAGTCATTCAGAATTCAAAGGTTAAGAACGTGGAGATTCTTACCCAAACGGAACCCCTCATCTTGTGATGGCCAGTTTATTTAAGGCCCTCTATGAGGCTCTTCAGAGGGCTTCCTTCACCCTCCTGACTGAAGACAGCAAGTATTCCTTCTGAGCCTTGCAACCACAGCCAGGCAAAGAGAAATAATGGCATTGGTGGAAGACGGAGATTTCCTACGACGTGCGAAGGACTGAACTAAGCTGACTCCCCCCCCCCCTTTCGACTTCGACTTCTGGGCAACGTGCCAATGTTCAAAAGAACCTTCCACACCTGTCGTAGTTAAAGCTTTAACTTTACTGGTGGGGCAGATTGTAGCGAGTCCAATGCTCGGTAACACCATTCAGATTTTACTTAGAAGCAACGAAACACCTGGAACCACACAGGACTTCTACAGAGAAAGATATAGATCGAGGCACGGCAGGAGGACAAGAACAGTCTCCCAAAATCCAGAATAGACCATGGACGGCCATGTTCTTCAGTATCCCAAAAGGAGTAGATGAACCTGCCTGAGGAAGGCTGGGTCCCTAGCAGTTACTCCCCAATGGATTAGTGGGGTTAACCGGAGGGATTACAAAACAAAAAGGTGGGTGCTGACTTTAAATTTGGCGAATTAGAACTAGAATAAGGAGTTATATGTTTTGTGGCCGGATTGGCAAACTTCAGGAAATCTTGGAAACTTTAATGTAAGTAACATGCTCGGGTTCGACTTGTCCATCTCTGGGTTGGTAAAAGTTGGCACAAAAAAAGTGAGTATTTTAGGATAAGTAAAAACTAATTTTAGGTTTAAACCGTTGTTTTTTAATACTGTCACTTAATGTGTTTCATTTATATGTAAAGATTGCACAAACGGGAAAAAATTACTAAATTAGTTTCTGAGTGAAAAGTAAACAAAACTGTGAACTTTGCTTAAATTTCAGATTTCAATCACACCAAATGGGACTGATACCATGAAAGCATTTTTTAATAATATGACTATTAAAGAACTACAGACTATGACGGACGAAATACATGTTGATCAAAATCTGAATGCGAACGTAAGTCTTATCTATGTCTCCACTTTTACTATTATTGTTATTTTTCCCTCTATTCACAGGCACAGAATTAGCGGATGCGAATGAGTGGTGACGAAATTTTTTAAGCTGTTTCAGAGAAAAGAAGGCAATTAAAAAAAGAGACATTGACTAACATATGAGCTACAACACAATTCTTGGCTTCAAATCTGACATGTTCAGTATAATTTAAATTTCTAAAATTTCTGGACTTATCCACATCATGGAAGTCTTTACGTGGCTTTGAAGTTGAAAATTTCGATACTAATGTTTGCGTAGTTTTTTCAATACCCTTTCTAAAAATAATACCTTGACTCCTAGAGGGACGTTTCATCTTACAAATGCTGACTATATTAGGGGTATGAAGATGTTGGCACAAACTGTGCGCTTTCATTCATATAAAAAATTACCATGCTGCTCTGATTCTCAGTATAAAAAATAAAATAAATAAATAGCTTTAAAAAAATATTTAAAAAAATAAAGAAATATTTTAAAATGTTTTGAAGAATATATTTTAAAGCGGCCTTGCCTGTTACTGAAAAACAAGGTACTCTTTCCATATAATGGAGTACGGTCGATGCGGACTGCTACTGCTAAATAAATAGATTAAAAAAAATATTTAAAAAAAAAATAAAGAAATATCTTAAAATGTTTTGAAGAATATATTTTAAATCTGCCTTGCCTGTTACTGAAAAAACAAGGTACTCTTTCCATATAATGGAGAACGGTCAATGCAGACTGCTACTGGGTTAATATGGCTGCAGGGAATTATACTGGCAGCCTCAATAGGTAACCTTAACGAAGGTTTTCATTCGATGGGGTGGGAAAACACAATTTGTTAAAGTCTTTGAGTAAAAGTCATAAACAGTTTTCAGTTTCTCCACCTCCACTCCTCCCGGTCATAATAATGGTAGGTTCTATAACACATATTGATATCATATCAAAACCAGAACTGGTAAAAGGGGCCGCCAAGTTCCGAATGGTTCGGCTCTTCAAAGGAGTGATATCAACACACCAAAACATTTGGCAAGTTAATCGCACCGCTTAATAATTCGAAGGTTAAATGAAAACTAGAACATTGCTACTTTCGGTAGCAATGTTCAAGTTTTCATTTAACGTCCAAAGTATTATTTGGTGCGATTAAGTTGGTGAATGTTTTGGTGTGTTGATATCACTCCTTTGAAGGGCCGAACCATTCAGAACTTGGCGGCCCCTTTTACCAGTTCTGGTTTTTGATATGATATCACTCCTTTTTTTTTTAATTGTGTATTGACTTAACTCCACTACCGTGCAGATGAGTAATAAAGTGCTACGTCAACAAGAAATTGGTTTTCAACAATTTGCTACTACCGTTTGCCTATAGACCGAACCATTTATTGGTTTGTGGTTTGGTTTTAATTTTGTTGTAATTTGTTGTATTTAGTTAGTTTTGGTGTGTTGATATTACTCCTTCGAAGGGCCGAACCACTCTCAACTTGGTGGCCTCCTTACCAGTTTTTGGCTTTGTTTATTTTGCTTTGTTTTTACACTTAGTTTATTTTTCGTGAATTGGACGTGAATACAATTTCTTTGCAACGTTGTTTAGATTTATCGTGATACACTAGTGTGTGCCTAGGCACATGTTCTCATTGTCGGAACTTTGGCCGTCTAATGAGAGACGACGCCGACAATACTAACAATGGTTATAACAATATTTTCGTACTTACGCGCCCTCCCACGCCATCCCTGTTACTGCCCCAGGCTCCAAACCATAAAAGGTACGCAGTTCGTATTGTACTGCACCCATTCGTCCAGTTTCATAGCTGGAAGCCTGCCCGTTATCTCGGAATCGATGAATAATCACCCTATGGGATTTAACATGGGGATGAACGGACTCTAGGTAGTAACACATTTTCAGCGTTATTGAGGGACAGATTTTGCATTAAAAGCAGCATAGCTGGCATTCAAACACGAGTTAAGTTTTGTCAGGTGGGTCATTGCTCTCGATTTCAACACAATTTAAGCTTTGTATCGCATTATTATTTTTCCACAAGTACCTGAAATGTGCCCAACTATGCTTCAAGATATAAGACACTGACGCTATGGCGTCGCGCTACAATGGTCTACAACCTCGACAATTGAATTGATGTGATGTTTGTTGCCTAACTTGGCGCGACACACTAGCGTGTGTCTAGATAATACTGATTTTTGCTGCAGTGATTAGGAATCAGTACTCGATGTTGATTCTCTTTTGTTTGTTCTCAATATCTCTTTCAGCATTTCAACTGGTTGCGCATGATTCAAGAGATTTTTAAAAATATTTGGAAAATTGAAGAAAATGAACCACTAATCGTTGTCGATATGGGATACTTTCAGCAGCTGGGCCCGCTTTTGGATCAAACAAACAAACGGTAAATACATACCATGACTACAGGGGGATTTGGTTTCGGCAGACAAGCAAGTATCGTGGTTTAGTCGAATCTCAGGATCGACCCTTGTAGTAAAGATAGATAAAAAAAATCACATTTTATCGTTTGCCACAGTCATTGTACACCTCGTCCATGTCACGTCCGTACAGGGTGGCTAGAATTAACTCCTTGATTTACTTTGGCAGGTTTTGATTTCAATATATTTAGTTTTCCAACAATATTAATGCAAAGCAAGGAGTCTGCATTATAGACTGGCCTTGTGACGACTGTTGCATACTGTTTGCTTCGTCAATGTTAATGATAATTTTTATATAATAATTTATTCTGAACTTGTGGCTGAACTTGTGTGTGCCGTCATTAATTTGTAAAATCCAAATTGCAGGTACCAAAAATAAATGTATATAGAATTGAATTTGTTAAGGCAATCATAAAACTAATTATTACATGCATAGGGTACAAATCTTAAAAAAGTGAAATTATTTCTAAAATATATGCATAATTTAACATTTATACATTTATTGATATATCAATAAATGTCTAAATGTTAAATTATAGACAAAATAAACTGTAAGATTTCCCTATGAGTTATCTTTCAAGAAGTCATTTCTTTAGTACTAGCTGTTCAGTCGTCAATAACAATAGGAATTTATAGTGTGTATCAGTCTACACGAACTGTGTAAAAATTGGTCAAAAATAAATTCATGTAAAAACATGAAAAACATGTTTTTTAACGTCGCCGCTTAAAATTGTTGCTGTTGCCTTTGAATGACCGGGGTAACTATTTAAAACACCATCTCCGCAAAAAAAAGTCACTTATTTATGTGATTGAATTTGTATGGCATGTACTTCTTTTTTATGGCGCTAACACCTTTTTATGTCGCACACTTCCTAAAATACAGAAATAATTGATTTACTTCACTGCCAAAAATATAATAAGATGCGGTTCACATGTGAGTTAACTATTACCACGAAGCCTTACTAATACCACTATCTTGGATGCCTTAAGTCTTTGCACTTCGTGGTGCTCAGTGCACTTTCTCCCCCAAAATGGCGAATTTAATTTCCAGCATGATTCTGGTGTGAATGGTAGCGTGATGGGCGAACGAAGTTCGTGCAGGTTACCACATTATTAAAAGAGGATTGCTTTTATATTATTGGCCAAGCTAATTAGTGAGGCTTTTTAACACTCGAAATTGAAAATTGAAAATAATATAGTAATAATAAGATTAAGTTATTGCAATTAAGTGCAATACGAAGAGTGTGTGCATTATACTAATTATACCCAACCCAGATTAAAAACGATACAGAATAATGGTAGTATATTAAAATTATATAAAACAATTAAAGGGACTCGTACACACAAAAGTACTCTTCCGTTAACAACTCTTCCGTTAACAAAAGTACACTTCCGTTTATTTTGATTTGGTTGATTAAAAAACAAATAAAAATAAAAATATGGATATAAATATAAGGTGGACAGCAGTAGTTGGAAGACTCCCGTTACCCGCTTCGAGACGAATACTCAAATGTGTGTTTACAAACGTTTTTTAAAAAACATTGACCGACGGAGCCAATACAACGTTTGAGGGTAGTCTATTTCAGCAGTTAACAACTCAGTTACAGTACAAATATCTGTGGCAATCGGACTTGCTTATATTAAATTAACTCTTAGTTTCAATGAGTGACCCCTTGTTCGTTCTCAGCCACGGACTGAAAAGTATCACTTTGAATAGAATAGAGTAGAATAGAATAGAATAGAATAGAATAGAATACATGTTGACAGCTTACATCTTTTTGAAGGCCCAAGCGACAGATGTTAAGTGGAAGGTACCACCATCAGGACAATTGTTAGTACTTTCTGCAGCCAAATATTCTAATATCGCCTTGGATTCTGGCAGCTTCCCTCACCTTTTTAAAGTTTTGATGTTAATTGTTGCGTGGTTCTTCCAAACACTTCTGAAGAAAGCTTTTTCGTGGGTGCTTCTTCATCTTGCAAATTAGGTTTGTGCTATTAAGTTAGGGGTGTGGAACATGGTGACACGATTTGTCTTAGGCATTAGTAGTCTTCGCTTGTATGCCAAGTATTTGCCAACAGAGCAAATAGAAGACTATTGGAAATGTTCAGCTTTTTAAAAGGAATATGTTTGTCAGTAGAAACATTTGCAATTTCAAAATTGTTGTATGAAAATGAAACGGATTATTATTGTTAAAAATATTGATTTGCATAACAGTAATTCGCACACATCTTACTGTAAACTCTATTACTGTTATATCATGTAGTGTGCTGGCTAACTATATGCTTTGGCGCTACATCTACCCTGCTCAATTAGACTTATTCCTTGATAAAACGACTGACGAGATCTACAAGAAATTCAGGAAGGTTAAAATGCGTGTTGGTACCTTTCATGATAGGTAAGTGGACACACTTTGGCTATTTCGTTATCTATTATTTTATTTATCCATGGACTAACAACAAAATGTCAGCTGTTCTTGTAATACATTTTTTTCATTTTCAGCTTCGTTTGTTTTTAAACCATAGTTCTGGCATCATACAAACACTAGGTTATCTAAAGCAGTAAAGCTTTGCAGAGAGTGGGCAAAGTCACTTAAGTATCTATACAACGAAGAGATTGGCTGATTATGCTATGCATTGTAACGCTATGACATTACTATTAGGAATCGTCTGAAAACAATGTATCTCACTTGGACGAAACAGTAACAAACATTCCTGTCCACTGTGTGTGTGTCACAACTGACCGTCTCTGTTGATAACCTGTCTCACGTTCGAAGTCATTATTGCTTCACAGTTGTCCAGAGCAATCTGAGTAGCATTACAGCATAGAGGTATAAAGCCTTGACCATTACCGGAAATTGACTGGGATAGCAAAGACTGAAAATCTTCTCATATCGCTCTGGACAACATAGTGGTACAAATAATGACTTCAAACGTGAAACAAGTTAACAATAAAGATGTGCAGCGCGAGTTCCAGTGATTATAATAGTGATTATAAAAAAACGGATTGTTCTACAATATGACTGGTTTCACCCCTTTCATTATATTGTATATATCCATGCGGCGCGCGAGCGACTGACGATGAGTCCCTGTGGTTTTGGCAGAGATGACAGGGCAATAATGGTCGTTCACGTAGATTATGGTTTGTTACCGATCTTTGACTTGTTTGAGTCATCACAGTTGCCAATTACTTTGGTTTTTTTTTTATCTTACTGAGTTTGACTGTATAAGGCCCTTGCTAGCCAAATTCTAGAGGATAACACCTTCACTTCGTTTCTTAGAGTATGCAATGCATTTACCGTGACCAATGTCTACGTTTGGGTTGCGAAAGGGATGTCCTTTACTGTTTCGCCCAACATCAAACTACCATTTCAAGCCACCAACAGTAAGGCATTATTTATGCTAACTGAAAACGTGCCAGCAGACTTTTCTATAGTTAAGTTTGGCATTTCTAAGACTTGCAATACATCTAGAACTATTTCGACAGTAGCCGTAAATTTGCTTGACAAATAAATAGTCGAGCTACATTCACAGGAACCATTTAGACAGTGTCTTAAGATGAAAAAAGGACAGCAGATATGAAACAGTTTAACAAGACGGGGTTTAAAGGGTTTAACGAGCGTTAACCACTCCTAGTCATCTGCCCGAAGCCCTAAGGCCCTAAGTGATTTATTGTGACACTTGAAACAATGCTGTTTTACAACAATGCTGTATCAATAATGATGTATTCGAATTATGTATTTATTTATTTATTTACACTACCTGAGCCTACTGACCGTACGTCATTCGATTTATTGCTGAGTTTTATAACAATGAAAACAAAAAAAGTAAGGTGATAATGTTAAGATATTTTAATGTTACAACTAACTTAAGTTGGTGTGGGAATGCGTGGTGAACACAATGGATTGTTGAAATATTAATGGTTTGTGCTATTGCCAAACTATTTTTCGTGTTTAGTCATTGTTGTGAATTGAGTTTGCTTTCCGCAAAAATAAACGGTTTTGGTAATTCAATTTTGTCTATGTGATCTTTCATGCCTCACATGTAAAAAATTCCCCCCAAAATACACACTTGATGCGTAGGCCTACTCTTTCTAACTTTCTGTTTAAAATACAATATTCTCAATTCCACAGAAAAGGCTGGAAGCATTTTCATCCAACTTGTCATATTTGCTTGTAGTTATGCATTCCTTAGGTGAGATGACAGACCTTATAAGGTCGTGTGACATATACGTCACGCACGATTTCTTGTCTCTGAAAATAAGGCACACATATCATTAGAGTTCAATTGCGTACTTCACTTCGTGGCTTACATTAAATAAATGTCTTGCAGATACCATCTCAAAAATATTTTTCCTCCCTTCATCTTGTCACTTTAATTTTTATCATATTTTTCCCATTCGGCTTCATGGGTTGGCATCATATTTACCTCCCATTTGTTTCGAAATTCTCCTTGTAGGTGGGATCAATGTTTAGAAGATATTAGTGCAGCACTCGGAATGGCTCTGGGAAGTTTGTTCGTTAAAAGTTTATTTCCACCTTCAAGCAAAAACGAGGTGAGAACAGGGTGTCCTTAGTTATGGCCATTGGTGTGAAACAAGTGTACTTTTTTGCTTAATTGTATGTGTTTTAGTATTTACAGTAGTTACGCAATAAAATAAAATAATTAAGAGATTATGTCTAAGTTCCTGAAGAATGTTGCTGCGAATTAGCTGGATATCAACACAGTAGCTGAACCTCTCACATTTTGTGTAGATTTGTAGACTTAGTTTTTTTATTCCTTTTGTCTGGGTTTTTACAAAGTGTAAATGTGGGAGGTAAATGAATCGGGTTCATCTGAATCAGATATTTGTAACGTTTGCAAGCTTGGCTTGACGAATTAAGCTTACTTGGATCGTGTCTGCTTGTGCTGCATAAGTTCAAAATAAGATGTCACCTGTTATTCTGATGCCTACGCATGGGAGTGTTGTTAATGAATGCTAGGGGTCTCTGAGCCAAAATTGAATCACGTCACCGACCATTTATCCACGAAACTATAAAAATATTCCCTTCTGGATGCACATCTGGAATGGAAGGCCACACTTGATCCAGAGTTGGCTCACCTTACGGGTGAACCAGGCCAAGTTTTTAGCTGTGTGAGTCACCGGGTGTGAGCACCTCATCCTAAATTTCAAGTCAAACTCGGACTGACCTGACAATCAAGTGATTACAAAAAAAGTCATTGGCCTAAGTTAAAATAAAAAGCATGAGTTTACTGCAAGCTAGTGAAAAGCCACAAACTCCCGGAAAACTAAGAGCTTCATTAATTACTTAGCATGAAAGACCGGGAAAGGCTCTTATCCTCCTATGCCCATAACCTCCGAAAATCTTCTAAATTGGCCTGACAGAATGGTCTAACGTACATTTTACCTTACAAATACCTCTTAACCTCTTTAAAAACATTTCTTTTGTGTGAATTCTGCATCTATATTTTTCTATTTCTATTAAACTTTTACTTTGTCAATGACTTCTTTGAAAACGACAAGTTTTTTTAATAGTGCGTCTCAATTTTCAACCAATTTCCCTTGTTGTGGGCCATACTATTGTCTATGACTGAAACCCATTGTTTTCTAAAGCGACATGGCTCCTTTTTTTTGTAGGTCTTGATTTGCTATCGTATCGTAGTATACCAAGCAATAAGCCTGCAACAACGATCGCGCATGCAGTGATTGATAGGCACAGGGTTTAAAATACACCGTCACTTTTCTCAATACTCTGTGTATCAAGTAGAGTCAAAAGGCTTCATCCACTTACTATTAATCAAGGTCTTGCAATAAATTCCTTTTAACGATTAGCTCATATTCTGTTGTGATCCCAGGTTTCTACTACATTTATCCCATGCTGAATTCGATTCGCTGCTTCGTACCTGTCAAAGTCCTTGAGACTTCTGCTCCATTGTCAGGATGCCACCCCGTGGACCGCATTCCGTTTTGTCTGCAGAGTTCCTGGCAAGGAGGTTTGGCACTTTAATTAAACGTTGAATGATGTCAACGACGTTTCATCACATCTCTTCAGATACGTCATTGTTGACCATTAATTCAGACCGACAGATGGGCAAGGCATATCCTAGAGTTCAGGACTGGCAGCAACAAACCAAGCGTAAACAGTTAATCGGAAAATACAAACACAGTAGCTATACAGTGCTGGTAAAAATACGAAATCACGACGTTTCGGTTCCTAGGTCGGAACCGTTTTCAGGTGAAGGGTTTAATTTTTATTTTGAAGTTCTTTGACATGTTTAAACCCTTCACCTGAAAACGGTTCCGACCTAGGAACCGAAACGCCGTGACTTCGTATTTTCACCAGCACTTGATGGCTACTCTGTTTGTATTTTTAATAACTAAAGTGTTTTTTAACTTTCTGCTTTTTTTAACAAAAAATCGGGACTGTGCCACTGCCATGTTTTCTTGTGTGTCCCTAGGCTGCCAAATGTTGCCACTAATTGTTCTGTAAACAGTAGACCAGGCACGATTCTTCCACCTCCTCCTTTTCCCTGAAATAAGTGTGTTTTCATTCTTTACCCATTACACAAATGAAGGCTTACTGTGGGTCAGAAAAGTTCTCTTCACACTAAATTAAATTGAAGAACATTAATTCTGAAGAATATTAGTAACTGGTTTGTGTTCAATCTGATGAACGGATTAAATTTTAAATGCCAAAAACTGTTTGGCAGAGTAAAGTAAGAGAGTCTGGCCTATCTCTTCTTTCACCAACACATTCCCAACATCAAATGTCGAGTGTGAGAACAATGCGGACAGACTCTTCACATATTCTCAAGGGTTCTTCTCAGAAAATTGGACAAGGGGGGGGGGGGGGGGGTGTGAGCTTCTCAAAATTTGACAATTATTTCTGCTATGTGCCAACCTCTCCTACATTTTTAGGGTTGTAATAGTAAACACTGACACAATATCCCTTATTTCGACTCTGTGCTTATGCCTTAGCAATTATTTGTTTTACAATTCATCTTCATTGCATATATTTACGTAACCCACTTAAACTTCAAGATTTTAAAAGACATAACAAATTGTGTAGTTGGATTGATTGAATTGGTCGAAAGAGGTGACTGCTTCCGTACAGCATGGAGTATCTTGCAAGTACCGTTATCAACAAAACGCAATACAATCGCACAGCTGTTTCATTTAAGAAATGACCTATTCAATGCAGCACTTTTTTGTTGCATTTCGACCAGTTCTTTTAGTGAATGCAATTATTTTCATAATAAATACTAACTTAACGCAGACTATCCTTACTGTGGAGCAAGAGACGTTATAACAACATTCTTTTTCAGCTTTTACATATCTGTTCGTTCTTGGGGAAGAGGGATCCACCATCGCAATTGCTTTAGTTAGAGTGCTGAAAAGACTTACCGATTTGAAGGGCTTAATAAGCATTGTATTTGGCCTGCCCATGGTTCATGTTTTCGTTCTTGGAAGAAAATTTACTTTCCTTAAATACTTGTTTACAATTAGATGCCTCTGCAAGCATTTAATTGTAAGCAAGTATTTAAGGAAAGTTTCGAGAAGCAAATACTGAAGTTACCATATTTTGAATAAAATTAACATTCCCCAGTTAGAATTATTTATTATAATAGTCTTACCTTTTTTTTAATAGGCGGAAGAAATGATTAGTGATATAAAGGCTGCCTTTGTAGATATGCTTGATGATGTTGCGTGGATAGATAGTGAAACAAGGAAAGAAGCAAAGTTAAAGGCAAGTAATAACGCAGAAGAAACAACACAGCATTTTAACAATACGAGAATTACAAGGGATAAAGTACTTTTCAATGTGCTTCGGGCGTTTGATAGTATCACATGTTTCTGTAGGCATTTTAAAATTTAAACCGTAGCCAGTATACTGGAAATTAAAATTCGATCATTATCTGAATCAAGCAAACGTCCTAACCTTTTTAGACGTGTAAACAAACAATGAATTTACTGCCAGGCTATGATTATTGATATTCAGGACTTTACAAAATTCCTTATCAGATGAATGCATTTTTATAACAGTAGCAATAATCCGTATTGACTATGCTGAAGCCAGTCATTGGGCTAGCTGCAATGGGTACTGGATAAACATGAAGGTAAAAAACAACGACACGCTTAGTGATGCAAATGCTGTGACAGCTGATTAATTGGGTCTAAAATATACGACTTTTTTTTAATTTGTTGGCTGGTGCTGTAATTTTCAGCAAGTGGCATCTTTTCTTTTCCCATTTATAATCGTAGTATATGTTTCGCAAAACATATGTTTTTAGGCCTAAGAAAGCCGCTCTCATATCACTGGCTTCACTAAAGGCGCTATTTTTTTTAACTTCCATCTTAATCCAGTGCCCCTTATAGCTAGCTCTCCAGAAGCTTGCTCCAATTCTGCAGCCTCATTGTGCAGTTTGCATGATGCAATGGGACACAGCTTGAAAACACTCCCACACTCCTCGTTCTAACTAAATGCTTTATAAATTCCTGTTTTTAGGCCATTATCAGATTTAGGGGGATTTGGGTATTGTAGTAAAGTAAACTCTGACAAGCAAATGTACAACACAATTCAGTCGTTGAAACAATAATTTTCAGTTTTGCTTTCAATGTGAAATGAAACCGTTAAGAGTTTTCGTAGGCTTGAGGTAAATAATATTTATTCCAAGTTACGTCTTAATTTACACTACTTTAAAAACGTAATGTATTGATGCTATCAACCAGTTAATAATGGCAGGATATTCTAGAGTTTGCAACTGCTGTTTCTGTAATTCAAGCTATCTTGATCGAATCTCGTTTCTGTGTCCGTTGCTCTTGTGATCTGTGGAGCAAGTTTAATAAAAGCAACATGTCATGCGGAGATTACGAAGTGCACTGTAATTCAGTTATTCGCAGCATTTTATTACGACTCAACTTTACTTCCCCG
>JAHWFP010005708.1:38600-57659 GCA_023313725.1 Lithobius niger
AAGGGTATGATGGCATTGGGAATTAATTAAAAATTAAGTTGGCACAAAATCAAACCTGTTATGTATTGGACGTAAGTTGGCCTCTTGGCATTGGAGAATTTGAATCTATTAACTTACATACATAAGGGTGTATGTACAACATGATTACACCAGCAGAGATACCCGGCTTCACCCATGGTTTTGTTTCTCCCGTTGTTGTTTTCGGATGGTATGGCCTGAACATTGACTGCCACAGGCAATTTTTCTTCTTGTAATACCCCTTTCCTCCCATCCTCTTTTCTCCCTCTCCCTTTCAGCCCATTATCTCCCTGCTCTCTTCCTCCTCGTTTCCATTCTCCCCGTCCCTGTTCCGTTTCCTCTCACTTCCCCCTCCCCTTCCTCCCATCCTTTCCCTCCACTCCCATCCCATCTCTTTCTACCATCCGACTTGTTCCTCTCCTTCCCTTCCACCCCTTCGTTATGCGTAGTTGAATTTGGATAGGTAGCTGAATTAAATACCTCTCCCCACCCCAGCCCCCTTTTGTGAGATTTAACAACAATTGATACGCTCCATCTCAAACAACCAATGCGTAATCAATTTATGCGTAATCTTATACTTAATGGTATCAGACGCACTGGCCTCCCCCCTTTCCTCCCAATCTCTTTACTTATTATTGCAATAATATGCCAAGAACAGGGCTAACAGATTCACTGCCCAACACACAGGCCTTCTCCGTCAATTGGTCCTCCCCCTCCCCACACCTAGTCAATCGTTTTGGCTTGAGCGATCCGTTCCGTGAGAAAAAAAAACCTTGTCCACACGTCATCTAAGACTTGGCGCTATGATGACCGCGCAGAGCAAATTGTTGGTCGAGGTAACAATGTGAAAAAAATTGCAACTTTTTGTTGGCAAAAGAATTAAAACGCTCAGCCTCGCTAGTTTTTATTTTTGGGGCTCTTGCTAGCGATGCACCAATTATAAAATCTCCCAAAACAAAACTTGTTAAGGATTCCCGCTAAGCTTTTCGGCCGTGTGAAGTCGTGATATCAAACGCCAAGCTAATCCCACCGAGTAATAGTTGGAAGGTTGGAAATTGCTTATTGCGCAATTTTCAGTTATTTCATTTAACGTTTGAAGTCTTAGTCGGTGGGATTAGCTTGGCAAAAGAGCTTGGCGTTTGATAACACGACTTCACACGGCCAAAAAGGTTGGCGGGAATCCTTAACAAGTTTTGTTTTGGGGTAGATATCTGATATTTTTGGTCCAAATTGCTGAGTGAAATTCATTTTTTCTTAGTAATTATGAGATGGAAACACCTATCTAGTTTGTTGGTCCTTTTTATTTTTTTTTGCTGTTGTTGGCTTTCGTTAGATATTGAGGGCGGCAGTCACCTTTCTTCATATGATTAGCGTTTCTTATTAGTATGCAAACTCACGAATTTATTTAAAGTTCAGTTTGGCATTCTTGCATAATAACAATGTTTAAAACAATGTAAAACAATCAATTTGGTCGTTTGGAACTCCCTAACCCTTAACCACTTGACCAATTACAAAGGTCCATATGAAAAGGGCACATCTACGGAGCAATACCTGTAAAATGAGGTAAGAACCAGCTTTATTCACCGCATGGAAGAATTTATTTTCGTGATGCCAAAAAATTTTTAGTAGTAAGTGGTACGTAGTAAGTAATTAGGCAAATATCAACGTTATTCACGTCGTTTTTTCAACAAGAAAACGGTAAGCTATGTCCTTAATAGTGACTTTTGTGTTGTCAGGCGACCAAAGTCTCCCGATCCAACAAATTTCAGCCTTTTCTGTCGCATTGTTATTTATCCTCAGATGGCTGAAAACAGCCAAACTAGCTTTGCTGTAAAGACACAACGTTTCTATTGGTCGCCATGCTCATATATATATATTTTATCTGGATGTTATCGTTTTATCTTGGAGGGTGACACACTAGCGTGTGTCTTGATTTACCGAGTGTAACAACTGAAAACTTAACCTGTCGAACATCAAATACCGAATTTACAACCGAATTCTGAACTTGCTGGATACCGAATACGAATATACAAACGAATAGTTAACATGTACGGCCCAATACCACATACCGAATATTCAGCATCGAACAACTGATGTATTTGGCCAAATAGGGAATTATTCTGTCGGATACTTAACCGAATGATCTGGCGAATACCAGTAAATTAAACTTATGATACTGATTAAAATGTGTGATCGTACTCAAGATACATTAGTTGACCAGGTTTCCTGATGATAAAACATGACGAAACGGACGTAAAAGTTTATAACTTGTATTTTAGCCTTTTGAAGAACTTACCCTGTCCCTCATAAAATCTCCAGTTTTGTATTAGGCCTTGAAAAAAGGCAATCATCCATAATCTTTCCTTTTTTTTAGGAATGTTAGAATTTAAATATACATCTAAAAAATTATTCGGCCGAATACTAACAAATCTTACCCGTATTCGGCCGAATACCGAAAATAGTTATTCTACCAAAATCATTATTCGGCCGAATACCAAATAGTCGAATATTTGGCCAAATAACGAATAATTACCGAATATTGGGTGTATACCTAGTTCTTGCGCTAGTCGTCATTTTGGTGTGAAACTGCTCTATAATGTAAGAATAAAGATGTGTGGGCCAATCCTGTCAGCATGCTGAAAAGTTATAACCCTTCTTGGCACTTGGCCATGTACAGGGAAAGAGAAACCAACCATGACAGGTCCGTCCATTTCTTCGTTCTCTTTCTAATTTTTAATATGATGTTTATAAAAGCAAGACTTCAACCTAAAATTCATTGCTGCCTTAGTACAGCTAGGCCTAATCTTATGTGAAAGGTGTCATAGTTAGTAAAGTAGGATTGGTTCACCTAAGTTCATTTCCAACTATAATTTACATGTTCATTTTCTTGTAGGCTGAAGGCATTACGTTCTCTGCTGGCTATCCTGACTGGATTTTAAACGCAACAGCAGTCGACAGTTATTACAAAGAGGTATGCACGTGTATACAGCAGAGTGTCTGCTACTAATGTATTTCTATATGTATAATATTATTCATTGTATAGCTCCTTCAAAATGCTGGCAACAATATTTATTTGACATGATTAAATCACTCGTTCCGTTCCTCCCCCTCCCCTCCCCCCCCCCCCCCCCCTGCGTGAGTCAGTACAAACTTGCGTGAAAAGTTATGGTTCGAGTAAATGCATCATAATATCAGATATCAATTGAAGTGCAGAATCTCATGAGTGAATCCCTTGGCTTGTCTTTCGTAACAATATTAACACCTTCCACATCATAACATTGGCCTAAGAAAAAAGACAAAATAAATAATTCCAACTTCAGGAGGGTTCCCTATGTATGCATATATATATATATATATATATATATATATATATACATATATATTTCGCTTATGTACAGACTTACTTGATCCCTCATCATCATTAGGGATCAGAGGGCATCAGAGGGCGAGCGGGTTTATTCTTGCCATGGTAGCAAAGCTCGCTCATCGATGATTAGTTATCGGCCCATCGCTCTGCTCTCGTGTTTGCAAGATTTATGAGCACATGTTGGCGGGTCGTCTGGAATCTCATCTGGAGTGCAGTGGTAGGCTGTTTGACAGACAGTTTGGCTTTCACAAACACAGGGTTGCCCAAGATGCTGTACTGTTTCTCGAGTCAAGCATCAGAGAAGCTGTGCAGCAGCGTTGTTTGTGGATATCAAAGCCGCTTATGATACAGTCGACCTTGACTGCGTAGAGGGGTCTCTCTGGAGCATGAGTACCGGGGCCCAGCTTGTCAAGGCTATTCTGGGTCTTCTCCGGAATTGAAGTTATGCAACCAGGGTGGGTCGTTATTTGTCTGGAGTCAGTCGCACGGACTGTGGCTCACCCCAGGGAAGCTGTTTTACTCCTCTTCTCTTTGCAATAGCCATCAACGGGGTTCTGATTGAGCTCGCTCTCATAATCAACGTGGTGGCTTATGCCGATGACGTCATGGTGCGGGTGGTTGGGCAGGATGTGCCCTTCTTCCTGGTCGAGTTGGAACTGTTGTTGCACGGGGGCAGGGTTTTTTGGCATTAGGGGCTTGGCTTTGTCGCAGGCTAAGAAGGCGCTTGTGGTGTTTTCTAAGTGCCCATTTGTCCCGGTGACGATGCGGTGACTGCATACCAGAGCATTCGTTAACGTGGTGTCCGTGTGGATTGCCAGATGACGGACGTGGTCTGAGGAGGTTGACGTGGTCAGAGAGGCGCTGGTCTCGAGGCATAGGACCCTCAGGGTCCTCTCCTCCAACAGACTTTTGGCCAAGAGAGCTGTCCTGTCGACCTTTTACAGGGTGTACATTAGGTGAGCAGCTCACTTCCATCTGCCGTTCCCTGCTACGAGGGTGCAGGTTGTCAGGAATGCTTGTCTGCGAACTATCACTGTGCTTGCCTTCCACCCCAGTTCCGACGTTGTTGGTGGAGGCGGGGAGCAACTGGTCCACATCAGAGCCAGGGAGCTCCCCAGCCATGAGTGTAGATGGGGAAGTTCGTGTTTTTTGCGATGCCTCCTTTTGCCGGGATACGTGGTCAGGTGGACTGGATCTGTTTGTCCAAGATTTTAAGTTGTGCTACTCTCAGTGGCTCACTTTTTCCCGTCGAGTTTTGTGGGGGAGCTTGTGACGCTGTCTGTTGCACTTGATATTGGCCTGGACCTAAGAGTGCCTCGTCTGGGGATTTTCTCAGATCTGCTGCGGGGATTTTGTTCCTCAAGCAGTCTTTTCAGTCGTTAAGGGTGTATCACCCGTTGGCCCTTGAGTTTGGGGTTAAGCTTCGTCGAGCAGAGCGTTAGGGTTGTGCTGTCTCAATCAGTTGGGTTCCTGGCCATAGTGGAATTCATGGCAATGAGGCTGCAGATGCCCTTGCCAAAGCTAATGGCAGGGACTTAGTCACGTGTGCCCTAGCCCATCGGGTGCTTCGGGTGCTTTCCTTAGCTGAATGGCAGGCGGAGTGGGATGGCGGTGTGAATGGTAGGCACCTCTATGCTTTACACCCATCGGTGTCTGTCCCTGCTCCACTCGGGTGTTTCTCCAGGTGTGATGCTGGGCTCTTGTCCCGACTTCGTACGGGGCATGCGCTCCTCAATGCTCACATGTGTTGGTTGGGGTGGAGGACGTCGCCTCTGTGTGGGTGTGGTTAGGCCACTGAGATGGTATGTAGGCGGTGGACCCAATTTCGGCGGGTTGCCCTGATGAACTGCAGTGCCACTTGCTGCCGGGAGGTCGGGAACCAATTACCGGACAGTCCTGGATTTCTGCAAGGCTACCAGCCGCTTCTTAGACTAGGCTCAGGGTTCAGATTTGGTGGTGGTGGTGGTGGTGTGTTGGTTGTTTGGTTCTTAGTTTAGTTTTGAGATTAGTGTTAAGGTAGGTATAGTCTTTAGGTGTAGCTGTGTGGCTGTGTGGCTCCGGTAAGGATGAATAAACAAATAAATAAATAAATAAGATATTAACAATGATGAAGCCCCGCAGGAACCAACCCATTGTTGAGCTCAGTACGAGGAAAGCGGGTAATAACCTATTTATCACTCAGTCGCTTAACAATTGATAAGCACATTCACTGTCATTTTTATTGCAACGTCATCCTTGTTCGCTGAAGGGGAAAATTGACATTAGGATTCTCTTCTTTCGTGGTGATAGGTTCCGTTAAAAATTATTGTGATACGTGCATGTCTACTTCGTCAATGGATGAAATGAAGTTACAGCAAGGAATGATCTATTCCTGTTTTCTCCTGTTTTCCCTTTCAGTCTGATAACTTTTGTTGGTGGATAGCTTCCACCCTACCCAATGACGGTTGCTTCCTAACCCACGCATTCATGACAACGGGGATGCAGCATGCGTGTCTGCTTGTGTTATAAATGAAAGAAGCAAGAAAGGGTTGATTTCCCATTTTCCCTGTCAGTCTAATATATTGTTAGTGGGTAGCTGTCACCCTACCCGATGTCGATTGCTTCCTAACCAACCTTCATCATTTTCATTATTTTAAATCTAATAGTAAAAGTGTATCTTCTCAATTTGAATTAAACCTATGCCAAAATTATTACACATTGAATACACGTTTATTTATGAATAATCAGACCCATTTGGCTCTCCGTCCTGGAATTACACGTTTGTTGTCATACAGCATCACTGTTTCAACATTCCGAAAGCATCCATCATCGCACAACCAATAGGCTACTCAATGACGTATAACCCGCTTTAGCCAACAAGGGTTCTCTGTTTGTGTTTCTTGATTATTCCACGATTCCGAAGTGCCCCATCACCGTTCCTACCACGGAAACTCAACTACGAATTGCTCTTTCAGCCAACAAATTTTATGAGAAGTTGTCTGATGGGGCTATTCGTTATTGAGTTTCTGCGGCATGAACGGTGAAGGGGCACTTCGGAAACAAGCAACAATAGTGCAGTTTTTGTGTAGGCTAAACATTGTTGCACTCACAGTCATATTTTCAAGCTTTCTGAGCAAAAGAACGTCAGCACGATTTGTTTTTTGTTGTGCGTGTGCTGGTCCTTTGTCGCAGCCTCAATCAGGTTTAACAATGCAGACACATTGTCGATCTCAGTCCTTGAGGACTTGGATGTAAATCTCAGTCCTCCAGGCCTGGGATGACGGTATCAAGCTTGTTGCATTGTTACAAGCATTGTTGTTTACTACTGAGATCGTCGAAACTGGGTGATACGACTTAAAAAAAAGACCCCTCCAACAGTACGTCTGTGGTGAAAGGGGTTAATATAAAGTAATACTAAGAAAATTGCACTTTGATATGTACAGGATAACCAATGACGTCGAGCGAGTTCTGCTAACCGTGGCCAGGCTTTTATTGAATTACAATGCATTTCACTTTAAGCCTGAAACCTTAGAGCCACGAAAAGTTCACTTTGAGAGCTTATTCCTTCATTTCCAAACCAAAAAGGGAGGTATCCATTGATTTTAAAGTTCAACACACAATGGTGAGTATGAAACATCAGTATTATTTCGTCAGTGTCCATGGTAAAATAGGAATACGTCCATTTCCAAAGCATAAGAAATTAGATTTAATTAAAATTATCAAAGTATTAAACAAGTTAAGCACTAATACTTGCTCACTGTTGACATCACAATACATGCATAGAAATCCCGCAACTTCTTAAACTATAACAACAGCCACTGGAATGTGAGATCTTCATTTGGCCTTTAGTATCTAAATCTTTTTTATCCTTATCAGAGCTGCGTAGTAATCAAGACAAGGTGAATCTTATTTCTGTTGAACTATCGACGGCTGTGCCGCTTGAAAGAGTATGCCGGAAAACGCACAGGTTGAATCGACAATTTTCCTACTATTGTTTGAACCATTGCTCTATTGTGTATTGTTAAGGTGGAGATTAGCGAAGATAACCATGCGTCCAATATGAAGTCAAGCGCAGCAGCTGAGAAAAGACGTGTTCTTCAATCTCTACGGGATTATCCTGTTAAAAAAAGGTGCGACGAAGAAATATTTGATTTGTTTGTTTTATGTCGGTTTAATGCAGTGCTCTAAATGACATTATTATTCAACCCTTAGTATTAATATGTCTCCAACCATGGTGAATGCGGCTTACCATGTTCTATTCAATAGAATGGGTGAGTTTAAAAATTTTTTTATAAGTTCTAGCAGTATACACACTCTCTGCAGCACATTCTTTCGCCTTTGCACTGGCAATCATGGCACTTCGTTATCGTCATGTACATTTCGTCACATTTTCTGCTGTTAACGTCCATATAAAACTTACAGATTGGCTAAACAAATGTTTCAAATTGAGGAGAAGTAAGTGCAAACCAAAGTTTGTTTACAGACCAAAACGTGATTGGTTTGTAACATTTTCTCAGTAGCTACAATGAGCTATTCACACCATTTACTGCTTGACTATTGCAGACTTCGTAAAATGAAGTAACTGGGCAACCTGTTTACAACAACTTTATCCCCTTTACTTTAAATCACTTCTTCTATCAAAGGACAGTGCAGTGCAGTGCAGCAAGCAATGAAACACTGCAAATGTCCATCATAATACTTTTGCATCACTAACTGCAAAAATAAAACAGCTCTTATGTAGACTAAAGTGCTCTTTTATTTGCACTATTTAGCTGCTCTGCATAAAATTGGCGTGCTTTTTCAGAATCAAACGTCAGTTCATGGCCTACAGCAGGGGTCCCCAACTTTTTTTTAAACTTAGGGCCATGTAGCACAGTATCTTACATTTGATGGGTCAGATTTTTCTTAGTCTAGTCCTAATGGGATCCGTGGGCTTGATTCTCACATTGATTCTCTCTGTTAAACTATGTTAAACTCAGATAGGATCAGAAGGTTCTTGTGGGATTTAAAAACATAACCCCAAAGTGATGGAATGCTTAGTGTGTGATAGTGATACTAAAAGCCAACTTTCCCACACCCCAAGCTATCAAGAATTCTAGAAAATTCACTACATCCCACATACCATTATTAGTCATTTTTCACAAGTTCAGCTTCCTGGAATGCGATAGTGGGCCAAGGTATTAAGGCCTTTGTGGAAAGCCTGGAAAAAGAAAATTAATTGAAATTCATGTAGAATCAATGTGAATTATAAACGTATAACAGGACGACAGGCCAAATTGATTAGATTAGTGGTAAATAAGGTACAAACCTTTTTCTGCAGCCTTTTGGGCTTTAGTTTATGTCAGACTGCTTGAGTGAAGAACCTTCGACCCTTTAAGACCAAAGGCCGAAAGCCTTATTTCATCTTACTGACATGTCATGGCAAAATGATTTGTTATTGGTCATTTAAACGTGACCGAGTGGTAGCACTTCCATCTTTCATCTCAATATACTTTTTCGCCAAAATGGTTACTTGATTTTCCTGCACGATTCTGGTGTGAATGGTCCGCTTAGTCAAACACTTCATGAACTAAGCCAAACTTAGCCAAACTAAGTCAAACACTTCATGAATCGAAAGTTTTGTTACTACGGATATTTTATCCTTTCATTTCATTGATTACTTTTTTTTAATTCTTTAAATTAAGTGAGTTAAGTGAATAGACCATGTGGACGCTGGTTTCTCTCAAAACATTAAACAAGGCAGTTTAATTTTCAAATCCATCAGATTCTTCCTCAGAACACTAAAAATACATACATACAGTACACTAAAAACATTTCAAAGTAGTAAAAACTCAAACTCAGGAGCTCACCATAAAAACACGGACAAACCACCATGACATCATGTAGCAAACACAGCAAGGCATTGCGGGCATTCATTTCTCCGTAATTTTTAAATACAATTACACATAATCTTTTATCAGAGGAAAACCAGTAATTTTATTCAGGGTTCTTGATTAATTTAATAGGACAATCGTCCCCAATTCAATCTAAGAGATGTAGTTTTTTCTACATGCACCACTAATGTTGGCCGGGAGTCTGGATGGTGTCCTTCGTCAATGAAGTGCTTGGCCAGGGCTTTAAACTGCTTTATACCGTCAACAGCAATTCTTTTGGCCAGAGCCGATATGTTTACACAAAATGGACGTCTCTCTCTCTCTCTTTTAATTGTGCGTGGCTGTAGATAAAAGGGCTCAAAACGACCTAACTCTCAAACAAGGGTGACCCACTAAGAAAGATAGCAGCGATCGTTGTAAATTACGGCATTATTAAAGAAGGCTTGCTCTTAGGTAGGTTATAAGCTGTAAAATCTTAAAATTACAGCCAATAACTAACTATAAAATGAATAGATATTGGAAAATAAATTCAAACTTTTGCCTGAATCCGTGTATGTTTAAGAAACCGTCAGTTGATTTGAAACCGTCCTCGTTGTTTGTGCGACTTCACCCAAAGAACATGAGTAAGTGTGAATACGTAGATCTTCCGAGTCCGTGGAAGAAACAAAAAGCAGACGATAATGCTAATATCGGAAGATATAATTTATTCGAGACCCAGGCTTAATGTAAACGCCAGCCTACGATTCACCTCAAAAACCAACATGAAAAGACAAAAGTCCAACAACCGAGCTGGCGTTCGGCATGCGTAACAATACTGGTTTGCAACAATGTTAGTTACACATTATGACACCCAGTTCCAACAGTAAGGCTAAAAGATTGGAGGGTGTAAATCAGATGTGCTGACTTATTTAATTTGTCGAATTGTTGAATTTGTACACTGACCGAATATTCGGAAATTTGCCGACTTCGTGCATGCACCCTTTCCATTACTTCCATATACGTGTCAGTCAAATTAAACAACGTCAAATTAGTCAGCATTGCATGTGAGTGGCGTATCTGAGTGGGGTGTAGTTCTTTGGTTGAAGAGCAATGCTAAAAAATTCCACCTATTATTGGCAAACGTAATTAATGAGTATCGGTTTGAGAAGGTGGAGTGATCAATTTTTTTTTTTACTAGTAAAAAAAATATTTTTCTTCTGCCGACTGTTTTACCAACTACGCAAACATTAGAGGGTTGTGACACCTACCCACTCCTAAAAGAAGTCTCTATTCAACCAACTCATCGGTTAAACCTCCATTTTAAATGAGTGTATGGGACAAACGTAAGAACAAGGGCGTTAATGTTAGACTGCAAACCTAATGGTGGTCGGGAACCATTTGTAGGGTCAGAATGTGGGACGTGAAAAGAGTGGAAGGGAACATTGGTAACAAGTTATTCGAAAATTGATTCTAAGAAAACTTTTTCTTTAACAGTGTCTCTTTAGATTTTTGTAAATACTTGTAAAATGTTTATAACTAGTATTTCAGTGAAAAGACAATGTTTTTGAGAAATGAAGTTTTGATTACGACATGAAATATATAAGAAACTATGAATATTCCACGTATTTTAAAAGCTTCACTTTCAAACAAAATTTAGTGGTGAGAGGCTAAAATTGTGAAATCATTCTCATCGGTATTTAAAAATTCCCACCACCATCAATCGTAATGTCCACTATGCCGAGGTGTCCATTAACTTATTATATCTAGTTTAAACAATTTCCCACTTACCACTGAAATTTGTGGCGATTTAAGTTATCTCTGGCAAAACGCGACAAATGTTTGAAGACAAAGACTAGAGTTGAAGAAAAATTCATTCTTTAAATGTCTTTAACGTATATCCATTTCAGTTGTACCTGCTGGCATTCTGCAACCCCCACTGTTTAAAGGCAGCAGTTCAAGGTAATAAGACAGTAAGAGGGAATGCAGTTTTATGTAGACGTTTAGTTAAATCATGGTGCAACAATGTGGTAGGGTAAATGAAAGGTTATGTAGAGTAAGCAATGCTTAAGTATTTCATTTAACGTTTGAAAGTCTTCAACGGTGGGATTAATTTAGCAAAAGAGCTTGGTGTTTGATATTAAGACTAAAATGTGTAGACTTAACTGTAGGAAATATTATTTCTCCCATCGAGTTCTTCTGGCTTGGAATGCCTTAACTGAGGATGTTGTCTTCATAATCGGTTGCTTCTTTTAAAAGTCTTTAGACCAAGACTTGAAACGACCAGAGCGCTGCTCTTTTTGACCAAATTTACAAAAACCTTTGACAAAATATCAACGTTTATGGATCTTCTAGTTAGTCATTTTTAGGAAACTACTGGCATTTTGTCATTTTAAAATTTTATATTAACATAAGTAGTAAGTTTTAACCTGTAAAATTGGATGAGTCATAAGTGGTTGGTAAAATAACCCATTTGCACCTCTTGTGCCGTCTTGAAGACAGGGAAAATTATTTATTATTATTAACGGCCAAAATGCGTGTTGGGAGTCCTTAATAAGTTTTCTTTTCGGGAGCTAGCTTATACAATTATTTGTTATTATTTTATTTACTTTTTTCATAGAGCTCTGAATTACGGCAGCATTGGATCAATGATTGGACACGAAATCACGCATGGCTTTGATGACCAAGGTACATAGAACCTGCAAGATTAGGATTAAAAGGCCGGGAAGGCTCATAATGGATGAATAATGGTTGAATTTGTGTATCAGTGTCTTCGATCATTAATATAAAGACGTGATGAGCGTGCTTTTAGGTGTATTTTATGTACGGTCTTTTAGTTGTGCCTTAATTTCTGGTTAATTGTCAGAATAATGATTATAACCATTGTCGTGTGATTAATTTTGATCTTGGAGTCAAACTCTTCGAAACCCCTCGACCAATTTTATTGATTACAAACCTAAATACCACAAAATACAGCAGAGAATGAATAGAAAATTAAAAAATAATCGTACAGACAGTGGGTTATCCTGGAGACAGACAGACTGACAACAGTTCAGAGCATAATCTCTTAACTTTGCTTTGCACTGTGCATCACGAACCATACAGACCTCATTTGTATGTTAAAAAAGTATAACACAAACGCCAATCCAAAAAATGGCAGAAAGAATGACAAGTTTGTTATAAACAAAAGAAAGAGGGGTGAAAGAAAGAGACGGCAAGGATAACAAAAATATAATATTCTGACAATATACAACAAACAAAAAATGGAAAAAAGAGGGTTGGGAAGAGCGAGGAAGGGGGAAGGGGAAGGCATGAGAAACCAAAGGGAAAGGGAGGTAACAGAAAGATCTGGAAGGGGGGTACCAGGCAGTGAGAGCGATGGGAAGGAGGGGAGGGGAGAGGGTGTTGCAAAAGAGAGACGGAAAAATGGGATGCCCTCTTTTTACCATTTTTGAATGGTTTTATATTATTAAAATACTATATTTTTGTGATCGTTGACCGTGTCATTTCATTCTTTCACCCTTTTCCTTTTGTCTTTAACAAACTTGTCATTCCTTCACCCATTTTTTCGGTTGGTGTTTGGGTTATACTTTTTAACATGTAAATGAGACTGTACGTAAAAGTAATAAGTTGTATGGTTCAAGGCGTAATAGGTCGAACGTATGTTAGACGAAATGTTTTACCTCCCCTTTTGTCGTGATTTTAATAACTTTTAATAAAGCGCTGTTTTTATTTTGTGTCAAGTATGTCAAGGCAAGGTTTTATTTTTCTAATATCCATGATTGACCACCTTTCAGTGGTTTTATCGTGTATGCAAAAAAATCACACATTCTGGTATACTAGTATATTCACAAGTTTTACTACACCTGTAGTATCAAAACACTTTTCCTTCACGAGTTTGTCAAAGATGGGGAGAATCTACGCTTAAGTTTCCAACTACGTAAAAATCAAAAACTTTTGAAAGCCGGTAGGGAACTAACACAGTTTTTTTTTATATTTATTTTTCTTTATTAGGACGTCACTTCGACAAAGAAGGCCATGTCATAAAATGGTGGAGTGATGCCGCAGTCAGTGAATTCCAGGAACGAACCATGTGTTTTGAGAACCAATATGATGCCTACTGCCCTCTTCTCCAATTTAATAGGTCTATATGTGTAAGCAATTTTTCTTAACAATTAATCCTTTGTTCCCGATGACTGTTTGTCATAATTAACAAAATGGCTTGGCTGAAGTGACTATAGCTGAACGTTCAAATTAAATATTCGGCTTGCTCCAGACTGGTAGCAACTGAGATCATGAGTTCTTATTAGAACTTTTCAACCATGCAGTGCAGTTGTATAGATAATACAGTAGAAAGCACTAATCACATACTCACATACATTGTAGCAAAGTGAAAAATAAACACAAATCAATGTAAATAATACGTTGAACCATCTCATCACCTGATCACTGCCTTATCGGTAAATACCAGTTTACCTATAAACCAAAGGGAGTTTTAGCGAGGTCCTGTAGTATGATTGTTTCCTATAGGTTACAAACATTAGTACCAAATACTTTTCTTTCAGGTTGATGGACGTGACACATTAGGAGAAAATATTGCTGACAATGGTGGCTTAAAAGCGGGTTATAAAGTAAGAATACTAATTAAATAAGGCTTGTATCGAGCACATTTTTGCCTGCCGAGCCGATCTCGAGCCGAGCGCTAAAAAATTGCCTGGTACACCAAGCATAACCGAGCCGATCAGTACTGCCAAGCAGATCCGAGCAGCTTTACTAATAACAGGGGTGCTGCTGGTAGTACCAGCTTTTTTCACATATTCTCACATTCCAACTTTTCATTTTTTCACATTTTTCACATACCCGCTTTTCATTTAAAAAAAATATTTTTCACATACCTGCTTTTCATTTTTTTCACATACGTACTTTTCATTTTTGTATCACTTTTTCTTTTTTTTCATATATCAGACCAGTATCACAATTCTTTAAAACATTTTTTTCCCACTAACCAATGTAATTTCTCTGTAATTCACTCAAGAATGCGAAAGCGAATTCAAAACTACTGCGGCAATAAACCAATCAATTTTTTGTTTCTTGTTCTAACAACAGACATGCATACGTAATTTCGGGCCCAAAATGAAGACATTATAATTTGATTGTTTTTTTTATTTCGTTAGTGCGTTTTGCCTTTTTGCACACCAACACTCGTGCTTTTTACATTTTTACCTTTTTTTTTTACCACTGGCAAATTTTCACATTTTTCACACAAGCAGTATCCCTGTAATCAGCACTCGCTAAATACCAAGCAGGCTTCTAGATAGAAAAATTCGTTTCACTAAAACAGCCTGGTGTAGCAGCAACCGTAGACTACTATTAGTTTCGCCTACAGTAATTGATGAGTCATTGGGCCACACCAGATATCTCGATATGTCATCAATGATAACATTTTATCGACATGTGGTGCGGCCCAATTTAACCTTCATTAACAACCATTATTATAACAAAACAAGTAATTTTTATTATGAGTTAAGTTACTTTTCAGCTAATAAAAGTTTAACAATTGACCAACCAAAACTCTAAAACACTGAGGTTTTTTCATAATGAATGTTAGTTTTCTTAACTTTTTTCAGGTTTCAGCATTAAAAAAGTAGTTAATCTGCACGAATTACCTACAAATTTAGTTTCTGTATTGAATTCTGTGGTAGTCGTTCAACCTTGAACTACGCATAGACCATAATCATCAAAGTGGAATCCGCCAAAATGAAGCTCTTGTTCAAGGTCCATGGGCCCAGGATCTCGTCCCAAGACTAAACACGAACCGCGCTGCTCGACTCGGTTAAATAGACGTAATTGCTCGGTATAACAAGCATTGCCGATCATGCTCTGCTCACCGAGAATCGGCTCGGCAGCTCGGCATCGGTACAACCTTACTAATTATATTAAACAATTCCCATCTGAGTGTTTGTTAATTTTTTTCTGTACACTTAAACCCTAGGTAGACTTACAAATTTTAAGCATTCAGTTATCTATTATGGCAGAATCGATTGCTTGTGCTTTACATTTGTTTTTTATTTTCTCATTCCTTTGCAGATTTAATTTGTCCCTTCTGTTTTCCTTTCTTTACATGTTGGAAATCCTTACACATCAGCTGCACAACATTTGATTTCCTCTAACTTTCTTTGGTAGGCATATAGAAAATGGGTATCTGAACACAAAGAAGAGCAGAAGCTACCAGGTCTAGAATACACCCCGGATCAACTTTACTTTTTAGGTTTTGCTCAGGTATGTACAAAATTGTACATCAAGCATGAATTACCAATCATAGTTTTTCACTAACATATAAATATTTTGGTATATTATTTTTATGTCTGTTGTGTAATTGTAACTAACAGGACCTGGTGGCATGAATTTCTGCAACTTATTTTTACCTCGTTTTTAGAGCATCCCACTAAAATAAACCGTTACTGCAAACGTTACTAGTGTTTGACTGTACTGTACGTTACGAAATCAAGTCACCTAGGGAAGAAAACATTCTGCATAATGGAAACTAGCACTTTTAATCACTGGTTGACTTTACTTGTACAGTAGAATCGGCCCAACAAGTTATTGTGCTTTTTTCTATTCCACTTAATTAGCTGGGTATCAGACAAATTACTGGGGAATGAACCTGCCCAATTCGACAATTTTTTCACCTGCTTTCCCTTGAACGTTGGAAATGAAACTTCCCAGTTAGACTAAATTGGAGAATGCCCTTCCCTTCTCACCTTATTTCCCTTGAATGTTGGAAATGTACCTCCCAATTCCACGAAATTGCAGAATACCCCTTCCCTTTTCACCTTCTTTTCCTTGAACAATGGAAACGAATCTTCCCGATTCGACGAATTTGCAGATTCCCCTTCTTATCTCACCTTCTTTCCCTAAAACGTTGGAAATGAAACTTCCCAATTCGACTAAATTGGAGAATCCCCCTTCCCTTCTCTTCTTCTTTTCCTTGAATGCTGAAAATGAACCTCCCAATTCGACGAAATTGCAAAATCCCCTTCTCACCTGCTTTCCCTTGAACGTTGAAATGAACCTTTCGAATTTGGTTTCATTGGGGAAGCCCCTTTTCCTTGAATGTTGGAAATGAATCTTCCCAATTCGTTGAACTCGCAGAATCCCCATTCCCTTCTAACCTTCTTTCATTGAACGTCGGGAATGAACCTTCCTAATTCGACAGATTGTTTTTATTTTAGCTCATCCACGAAAATCAAATCAACACGCCGACAATGCCACATTCCATGCGACCAAAACTTTATTGGAGCTTTGCCTCCACAATACTACACCAAAAGGTGATACAAATAGTGGTGCTGCAGGGGTGGTAAGTGGCGCCATCCGAAGACTTTGGAAAAGTGTCCTAACCCAAATTGGTAGGCGAAGCCCATCAACAGATTGCACTACTGGGTGGGATTCTTGAAAGAAGAACACGATAGTGAGGCTGGTGCACTTGCAAATCGGATACCTGCTTCGTATTATATACGTAAACGTACCAGCGATCCGAAGTTTGAGAATAATCACGATGAAAATATGTTATCATTTGTGGTCTCATGACTAGTCTACATCAGAAATGATTTGGTCAAACGCCGACGTATACTATTTCAATTTTCAGATTGTATCTGGCTTGGCTGGTCACTACCTAGTCACCCCTCCTCACATTGGTTTTTAAAGTGTGTAGCTTTCCCTTACTCTGCAATCTCTTGCTGATTGGTGAATAAGAATTAGGCCTAATTTACTTGTGAAGACAAGATTAATCCGCGAAATGTTAATCTAGAGGAGTGAGACATTATTTATGGTGAGCTTTTAGACGAAGGGATGAACACGTAACAAGTCTTCTTTACAGGATTTTCACAAGGTATACTTAATACATAGCTTAAAAGAGATCTCGGAGGAGTCCATTCAATTCTTCGTAAAAAAACAGGTAAAAATTTCTGCTGAAGTCGTAAACTTTGCGTATACTGAAATTGACATGATCACCATAAAGCATGAAATCTTTAAGAAGATAATGCGGTGATACAACTGTTTAGTCTTGAGTACGACTAATATTGATGCCTCTATTTTGTTAGGACAAAGTAAACATGGCCAAGGAATCTATATATATTAAGAGTGGTTCTTTATTACTATACAGGTGTGGTGTGTTAATATTCATCCTCAACATCTTCTTAAAGTCTTGCTAAAGGATGAACATAGTCCGAGTAAATATAGGTAAGTTAAAAATTGGGCAATCCTCTGCATCCTCTCAACTGTGGTCGTTCTGCCAAGACATGTGGACCAGCACCACATGACATCCATTTGACTACTATAATACAGTTGATTTTTAATGTCACTGTGAGGGTAAAATGATTATTGTAACTGCTGTAATGCATAGCATATGGTGTTGGTCCTTGGTCATTGTTAGTACAATCCTACTTCATTCCAACTCACCTAGAAATGAGAATTTTGTTCTGTATATATGAATCCTAAAAACCTTACACCCTTAAAGAAAAAAAAACAAAGAAAGAACGAAAGAAAGGAAGACGTATTTTGTCAAAGTCTTCTATAGATATGTGAATTATTAGATAATGTGAATACTTCAAAAGATGGTGTAACTGTTGACATATGTAGAATCTATGTTTAATGGAAGCGTTTATTTGTTCAGTGGCATAATTATAGTCTTCATGCGAACTTGTTTTGTTTTCTCAACAGGGTCTTAGGAGCCATATCCAATTCGAAGGAATTTGCCGAAGCTTTCAACTGTCCTATTAGTTCGCCAATGAACAGAGGCAATGGTCGATGTGAATTGTGGTAGCGCATTGTATACACGCAATGGCCTAAGTGACGAATTCTTCAGGTAGTGATAGTATAGACCATAGTGTCTAACTAAACATAATGTCAAAATTGCCAAAATGGCGTGACAGATGGAGGGCTGAAACTAGAGACAAAGGAGACCGCACGTAAAATTTTAATTCAATTTTATTTTATAAAATTTCATTATTCCTCCTTCTTCTGGCAATGTGATATGAAGCAGTTTCAAGAAGAACATCCAACAGTTACTGAAGGATATTGTTGCAAGTCAACATAAATACTGAAAACCATAAAAGTTCCAACCAAAAGAAAAAAAATCAAACCAATACTGAAAAAGAAACAGTGTAGAACTATCTAAAGTCAACTAAGTAAAAGCAAAGTACTTGGGATTGTCGCCACACTTAAAGGCACATAAATCCCTCCGTCCTGACCGCTTTACTCATACGTCAACTGCGCTAAAATAGAATTCAGACGACCGCGGCGCGCATTGCTCTGTGAAACAAACATGACGTCACATCCGACGCTATAGATCATACTCATTTTGGAACCGCTCCATGTGACACATCGTACAATTGCTAAAAGGTGAACAAATAGTGGCGCAGATGACTGCACGATATAATCATCAATGTCTCCTGTCTGTTGCTGCGGTAAAATACCCACACGTTACTTTTATTTGAACAAAGTTGACCAACTAAAAGATTCTGGGGTCTTTATTCTGTGTTGACGTCGAAATTTACGTCCTATCGTTGCCGACTATGTTATGTATATTAGTTTATTGGCGATTTCAAGGAGGCATGCTTAGAGACCTGTCATTATGTATCGCTTTTTTTGAGGGGGGGGGAAGAAGATATTTTAACCCCCCCCCCCTTCTTCGGACATTAAGTTTACGCCTCTGCGACCAATCTCATTTATTCCTCCCGACCGTTAATTTTTCCTTGCAGCCTAATTTGTGACTTCATGTTTTAGTATTATGCGGGAATCAAAATCGGCGTTACACACAGCTTAAATAAAAGGCATAAAATTGGGTCT
>JAHWFP010005709.1:0-49763 GCA_023313725.1 Lithobius niger
GGGGGGGGGGGGCACTGATGGCACTTTGGGTATTTCATTGGGGGTCCATGGCTGGTTCGATTTTTACTGTTAAGAAAGACTTGTGTACCAAATTTATGTTTTCTGCAAAATTTCTGCAAAAATTTGTTACTCCACTTAATGATTTCTGCCCAGTGCTCTACATTAATAATTGCTCTGCCGATGCGAATACTGCAGTAACATCAAAATCGTGTTCAAAAGGCCCTGATCGGTGTTAATACCTGCATTTTGAGCTGTACAAATTGAAAATTGGTTCATTGGTTCGATCTCTAGGTGGGAGCAAATGTTTTAGCCCATTTGGCTTTCCGTGTCAAGAATATTGTAGTTACGTTAAAATAGCCTGCGAAAGGCCCTAGGCCTTGTCCATACCTACATTTTAAGCTATAGAACTTGAAAATCGGTTCTGTGGTTCGATCTCCAGGTGAGGACAAAGATTCCCAACAGCAACATTAATGATTTCTGCCCAGTGCTCTACAATAATAATTGCTCTGCCGACGAGTATACTGTAGTCACGTCAAAATCGGGTTCAAAAGGCCCTGGTCGGTGTTAATACCTACATTTTAAGCTTTACAAATTGAAAATCGGTTCATTGGTTCGATCTCTAGGTGAGAGCAAAAGTTTTAGCCCATTTGGCTTTCCGTTTCAAGAATATTGTAGTTACGTTAAAATAGCCTACGAAAGGCCCTAGGCCTTGTCCATACCTACGTTTTAAGCTATAGAACTTGAAAATCGGTTCAGTGGTTCGGTCTCCAGGTGAGGGCAAATAGTCCCAACAACAACAACAACAACAAGAAATGGCCATGCTGTGGACGCCGAACGGTTTGATTGTTGTCATTAAAATTTGTAATGTGGTGAAATAGTTACGACACGACCCCAAATACTGAATTTCGTTGGTCTATATCAATTCTGGGCGAGACAATAGGAGTTCAAAGTTTGACGTTTAACATGGAAGTTAAAGCTGAGACTTACATGCTGAGACTTACATGCTGATATGGTTTGAGGCTGTTTGCAATGCTATTGCCGGGGGCTCCGCCAGTTCCGCTCACACGATGGCGCCAGCAGCAAGTTAAAGTTAGCGGCGGTGCCGAATTAGTACGTATATATATCTAATAACCATGCGAATTAGTATTGCGGTGATAAGGGAAAGGCTGCGCCGATTGCTTGTTTCGTGCTAGGATTCAAAACGTTTGTCAACAGAACAAATTCCTTTGAAGAAGATTCGTGCAACACTATAGGCTTAACGTCTGGATACGAGAGATCTCACGAAATGATCCGGAGTTGACAAAAAAGACGTTGATTTGGAACCTCACTTTGCACCGGTTAGTTCTATGTATGTCCACAAACTGGCGGTAGCATTGGAATGCATGCACGCATCTGACAAACACTGTCAATGTATTAACTACGTTTTTTTCTATCCTAGATTTACACCCGCTTCAGGCGGACACGTGTTAATTTAACTGTGACCAGTTTTCGCCTCGTCATGATTTGATTGTCGAAAGTAATAGTCTAATAGAAGTGCCTAAATCACGAGACGGCAACTGTCGATTTAACAGTTGGCGTAGTCCAACAGTTTTTCGTGTGAGTTATATGATTAATTTTAGACACGTGGGGCTAAACGAATCTTATTTTTGCTTTATTTATACTAATTAAAAAAAATTAAACGTGTTTAATTCAATATTTCACAATTATTTTGTTTGTTTGGCTTTTGGGCAGCTGAATTTAGATGGCTTGCCTGCGTTACTTGTTGTTGCCTAGTAACCAGTAGGCGAGAATGCGAATGACGCGTTGCGTTGCGAACCTTATTTTCAAATCGTTTTTAAAAATACTTCTACCGGAGTAAACATTTTCTCACTTCACTATGTTATGAGAGGAACCATAAATTATTTTTCTTCATCGTTAAAATTATTTTATTTGCTTTACGTAGCAAAGCATCGTCTCGAAACGAGACCGTATCACATCATGCCCATTGAATTCAATGCTAATGCACCGACGAGCTGGACCGATCGTGTTCGCAGCGACAAGAGACTGGAGCGACTGGAACTATCCCTGCCCCAAGCTCTTAGCATAGCACTGCCTAACCATATGAAATATATATGGAAGCATCCTTGCGTACGTCAACCATCGTCAGCAATGTATCTGTTTACGTACCTGCGCATGCTCAAAAGCCATGCGTCCCGTTAGGCAAAGCGCTTCAGCGCTTATCAAAATCACTGTCCCGTTTGCGTGAGCGCTTCGTTTGCTGAAGCGCTCATGTCTGTCCCGTTTGGGGGCGCTGAGAAAGTGCTTCGAAGCAACGCGAAGCAGAAAAATTGGTGTTTTTTTGGCTTGGCTTCAAGATGACCACTCCCTTGTACGTGGACGCTATCGAAGTGACGTGAGATAATGGCTAATTTTTCAGCCTAACCGTCGACTCTACTGAGACTAACAGACGCCATACCGATAATTAGTTTTGTGTGCTCGCTGAAACACTAATTTATAAAACGAATTTTCAGAAAATAACGTTGCAATTCTTGATTTCCTACTGACGTGTGTAGCGAGTGAGTGCATCGTTCGCAAGTACGTGCATAGTCACACATTTTGAAATATTTCGTAATTGTTAAATGTTTGCTTAGTTTGCCAGACTGAATCTCTTCACTGCAAACAGCCCAAATAAATCTACATCGTCTATTCAGTGCTAGAAAACAACTGGCGCGCGTTTATTTAACAAGAGCCCAAATATTCACAAACGAGTTATTTTTATAAAAACGCGAGCCATCTTGTTTCCTACTTCGATCGTCCCGTTGCGTTTGCTCGCAAAGCGCTGAACATCTACTGGTGTGTAGAGTAGGCAGTGACTGGTGACGTCAGCATTGAGCCAAGAAAGCTATTTGCTGAAGCGCTTTGCCAAACGGGACGCGCGGCACGCAAGCCCCACCACTGGCAATCACCCGCAACCACCTTCCCGAGATGGTTCGCAATTTTGCATTGCTCGCGCGTGGTTACTTCCATTATCGTATCCTGGTCCAATCAACTAGCCACGTCTGGTCACGTTAAAGGTATGACGTAATAGTCCGGAGGATATATCCCCAAATTAGACGAAATTGTGCATTTTATCATAAAAGCATGAAACTTGGCAGGATTGTTGTTTACATCAAATTAAGACTTTTAAGCGTTGTAGGCATTCCCCTAAATTGCAATGAGCCGCCATTTTGGAAAATGGCAGCCAATAGTCTAAAATTGTGCAGTTTCATTATAAAAGCATGACACTTGACAGGAGAGTTGTTTACATAAAATTAAGAATTTTAAGCGTTGAAGCCATTCTCCTGAATTACTATGACCCGCCATATTAGAAATGGGTAGCCAAAATGGCAGTCAAATTAAGTTCTTTTTTTCATAACTCCTGAACAAATCAACGGATTTAGATTTTCTTTTTTCTTCCTGTTGTTCGTAATTAATTTTTTTTTCCAAAAAACTGAAATAACATTTCATACGACCAACCATTTTATCTGAAAATCTTAACTGTAAGATTCTGCTGTTACACGGAATTCAGTGAGTTATACGGTCTGAATATTTTTTATTATACGATTTGCTTACATATGTCTTAATAGGCCCCTGAATTTGTGATTTTACTTTGAAGTAATTAGTACAAAGATGAAACCAGCGGCATTTGCCCTTGAAAGCAATTGTAAATAACATATCAAAATTATACTAAAATACGATTAATGGAAACACGCCATTTGCCGAATTCGACACTTTCAATGTTATTTATCGAAACACTGAATTCCCTTTCACAGTTAGCAAAATACACTCTTCCTTTATTGTTCTTCTTGAAATATCCTTTCCAATGATACCAAACATAACCGGAAGTAACTACCGGAAGTGATACTAATGTTTTTCTTTTCAAAATGGCATTTGAATACGGCACTTTGAATTCCCTTTCACAGTTAGAGAAATTACATCCCCTGCCTTTATTGTTCCTCTTGAAATTTCCTTTCCAATGATATAATAAAAACACAACCGGAAGTAAGTACTGGAAGTGGTATGAATGAGTCATTATGAATGCATAGTATATGCTGTAATGTAAATAATAGGTTTTTTATAGTGCTCAAAATCGTAGGAATTGTTCACTTTTTGTGAAAAGCGTTAAGTTTGGTCTGGATGCACATGAAGGGTAACTAGAAAAAAAAGGTGTATGATAGCAAGGTCAACCCCCCCCCCCAAGGGAGTGGGGCAGGGGATGACTTACCGTCCCCCAAACGGTTCTCTGGCTATAACTCCTTAAACATCAATAAATCAAAAGTATAAAGTGAAGCAAAGACGTTCAGCACACAATTCTGGACAGGAAAGGGATTATACATCTTTTACGTAAGAGCACACAATCGTATTTAAGCGTATCACCCTTAATTCACACGGACACTCCTTTTGGTTGTTATAGTGATTTTCGTGTTCTGAGTGCTCTTGCGAGCCCTTTAATGGCTCGACATGGTCGTGCGTCGAATTTTCTGAAAGGGTGGACTCTATTCTTTTCGTCAATCCTAGGCGAATGTTTTTTACCTTAGGTAGGGACCGTCCTACACTCACTGAAAAGCGAAGAGGTAACCAGCATAGCGGCAAAAGCGTATGGTGATTTTAGAATTCAAAGTGGTCTTGCGCGTGCCGTAGTAGCCCAAAATGAATATGCTTAGAATTTTCTGAAAGGCGGGGATGGATTCTTTCCATTAGTCCTAACCGAAATTATTTAACTTCGGTAGGAATTGTCCTACACTCATTTAAAGGTGAAGAGGTAATGGCGTAGCGGCAAAAGTGAATGGTGATTTTCGAATTCAAAATGCTCTTGCAAGCCTTTTAATAGCTGGAATTGACATGCTTAGGATTTTCTGAAAGGTGGCAATCTATTCTTTCCATCAATCCTAACCTAAAATTGTTTTGCTTAGATAGGGACTGTTCTACACCCGTTTAAATGTGTAGCTGTAATTGGTGTAGCGGCTCGTTTCAATTTCAAAGTGCCATTGTAATGCTCGTATTTGTATTATTTTCTAAGCTAAAGAATTTCGGTTAGGATTGAAGGAAAGAAAAGAGCCATACCTTTCAGAAAATCCTAAGTATGTGCATTTCGTGCTATTAGAGGGCTCGAGAGCACTTTGAATTCGAATAATCATCATACGCTTTCGCTCCTAACGCCATTACCTCTTCACCTTTAAATGGGTGTAGGACGGTCGCTATCGTAAGTTAAACAATTTCGGTTAGGATTGATGGAAAGAATAGATCGCCACCTGTCAGAAAATCTTAAATTTGTTCATTTCGGGCTGTTTTTCAGAGTTATGGAAAACAAGTAATTTGGGCGCCATTTTCCAATATGTTGGCTCATAACAATTGAGGAGAATATCTACAACGCTTAAATTCTTAATAGTTCTAAGTAAACAACATTCCTGCCAAGTTTCACGCTTTTATGATAAAAATGCACAATTTTAGACTATTGGACCACCATTTTCCAATATGGCGGCTCATAGCAATTTAGGAGAATGCCTACAACACTTAAAATTCTTAATTTGATGTAAACAACATTCCTGGCAAGTTTCATGCTTTTATGATGAAAATGCACAATTTTAGGTATATCCTCCGTACTATAACGAGTGCTCTGTTGAGCTTGTTGATTTTGCTGAGCTGTGATTGCAATTTCGGGAGGTACTAAACGGCTGACGCAACGTTACTGCGCACGCGCGACGTTTAGTTTGGAGCCAAACTGTTTCTAACAGTGGTGCGTTCTGTTCGCTCTGTTCGGTGGTTTAGGAAGGTACTGTCAGCCAGCCACCAGCATAAGCGGTTTACTTACACAGATTAGTTAACAAAAAAGAATTCTTTTGGTGTTCTCAGCAAGGTCAAAACAGGAAAAAAAACTTCTTTAAGGTCCGTTACCACCAATATTGTTACGGTATTTATTTTCGACAAATCTTACTCCTACCTTAAAAATTTTGATCGTTTTTACCTTTGAATAAATTAATAATTCTTTAGCCTATACTGGCTTAAAACGGCTTCGTTGAACGCAGGATTACCGTACATGGTGGACTGGTGGTGCTAGGTGGGAAAGCACCTAGGAAGGTGACGTATACAGGGACGACGCTCAGGGGAGGGCGAGAGGGGACGCTCGCCCCACCACATTTTTGACCGCCCTCCACTCATCTGATCAAAATCAAACGTATAAACGAAGAAAATTCTGGTTATTTATTAAGAAAACTATGTCAGTTTCTTTCAAAGCGACAAGAAGGACTTGAGGTTACATTCAATAAAGCCCAGTTGTTACTGTGAGAGTTGAAAGATCATCTTTTTTACAGCTGGATTTAAAAATGTTCCTAAAAAAATGGGGTATGAAGCAGTTAAGAACGTTCGGTGTGAGAAAGAATTGCAAGAATGTTATTTTGAATTTTTTTCATCAGAGGAGGGGGGGGGGCGCTAAAGTAGAATTTTTCGGTTCGTCCCCCTGGCTAAAATTGCTGCCCCACTGCCGCCTCTCCTATAAAGTGATTCTAGCGTCGTCCCTGGACGTATATGGCAACAGGAATAAAAAGTATGGAAGTGTATGTGAGGTATGTGTAAGCGTGCATCTGATTCACCCTAATTTTAAGCTAATTATTAATCTATGTTCAGTCACCAACATGCGTTACTTGATAACCTAAAGGCAGCGGAAAGCGATTAAAACAATATATTATCAAATTTTACAGCCTTCGATTTTCGATTCTTTTTTGAAGTCGTACCTTAGTGTTATCTACACTCTAACACTGAAAGCAAAATAAACAAACAAACAAGCGAGCGGGCGAGCAAAGTGAAGCCTATAACGGACGTCAAATTGCAAAATGTTGGTTGGTTGGTTGGTTGGGTGCACATTTTTAGTTTGGGTGGAGCCCAAACGAAAGATCGATTTGGAATAAAATTTGGTACAACGTTTGATACCCTAATTAGTATTGCTGAGCCAAAATTTGCCGTAAATCGAACAATTATTACGGGCGAAATTTACAAACTTTCGAATTTTTTCCTAACACTGACTGTTGTATATTTGGAGTTGTGAATAGTTAAGGAATTCCGACGAAGCCTACACCATGCTGGTGGTAGTCAAGTGAACTTTAAAAAAACACGGTAAATTAAATTTTGGTTGCTAACTCAATGAAATAACGTTTGATTGTCGCATTTTAATCACTACTGGAACATCGCACCCATAAAAAAAAAGGATTCCGTTAACGATACACCTCAGGATCATTTGAAAAAAAAATGCTTGGCGGGATTACCTTCAGCATGGCAACGAAACTAGCATTTACACTAACGATGGGAATCCCAAATATGAAACCTAAAACCATACAACGTAAACATATAAACTATGTACACGAGACAATGCATTTGCACCATAGCACGAAACAACAACATGCCTGCGTCTAATAGTTTAAAGATTCCGTCTCGATGCCGTGGGCATTAATGAATAAGCCTAATCTCAAACGCAGCTGCTGCTTACGAAATAAAAATGAGCCCCTATCTCTGCTATAAAAGCTAAAAATTTAGCCTAAAGGCTAAAGTAGGCCTAAGAGCTAACACTTTTTGACCTACAATATTGTGATCACTACGTAATGGTTACAGCATGGATTTTGCAACAATGGGCCGGTATAAGTGATGTAATGCACACTTTTGATGAAGCGACGTACGAGGCTGTGGAATCTTCCGATTTATGAACGCTCCTTTAGCGTCGATTTGAGCAAACTTTTTGGAAGAGCGTATTCTTTGGGATCATTAGGGCTGCACGAGATTTGAGGAAGATTAGGCCTAGCTGTTGTTTGATTTGTCACGAAATGTCGTTGGATTTGGGCATGGCGGCCATTTGCAAATATTAGTGATGATCGTACATACACTGTTTCACTTTGAATCAACTATTTCGTCTCTGTTTCCAATTTGAAGGAAATCGGACGATGATAAGCCATCATAGATTAACAACGACGATGGTACATTCACTGTTTCATTTGATATCAAGTAATAGCTGGGTCGCTTATGTTAATCTGAAAGGAATCGGGATTTTGCCCGAGGCAGACACAGGTTAGAAACGCAGTCATAGTAATCCATCCAAAACCAAAACTGGTAAGAGAAGCCGCCAAGTTAACAAAAAGGGTCGGCCTTTCAAAGTAGTGATATCATTCAACCAGGGAAAGGCCGCCAAGGTTAATCCTATTAGCCAAGTTAATCGCACCTACTAATAGTTCGAAGGTTAAATGAAAACTAGAAGATGCTACTAGTGGTAGCAATCTTCAAGTTTTCATTTAACGTCCAAAATCGTATTCGGTGCGATTAACTTGGCTAATAGGATTAACCTTGGCGGCCTTTCCCTGGTTGAATGATATCACTACTTTGAAAGGCCGACCCTTTTTGTAAACTTGGCTGCTTCTCTTACCAGTTTTGGTTTTGGGTGGATATCACGACTTTCATAGGCCTGTGAATGTACAAAAAACCCACGGTGTAATTGTCACCCCTACCTTTTTTGTCTGGAGATATTTTATTGTATGAATGTTCTCATTCATAATTTTCACATTTGCTATTGTCATTCCAAATAAATTAATAACAAGCGTAACAGTATGATAATTGCAAGGACCTAATCATTTCTTATGGAATAAAAGATACCCTGTGTCTTATTGAACCAGTAATGAGAAATTTATTCGGGTCGTGGGGCATATAATTCATTTTGATTTCGCGTACCGTAAAAAAAAAACTATTTGGATTTGGTGGGGAGAAAAAACGACCAAACCTTTGCAATAAAAGATACTCCGTCTCTTCGTGAACCACCTATTTGCAACAACAATGAATTCTGACAATTAGGTACTGAAACGATAAGCGTGT
Source organism: Lithobius niger (assembly GCA_023313725.1). NCBI lineage: Eukaryota > Metazoa > Arthropoda > Chilopoda > Lithobiomorpha > Lithobiidae > Lithobius > Lithobius niger. The sequence continues at coordinate 8,866 of JAHWFP010005709.1, forward strand.
ATCACTTAAGCATGTTATAATCTACTGTTGGATGACAGTACAAACAATGGTTACAACAATACTTTTGCACTTACGAGCCGCTTCAGGACCACGTGCTTCTAGCTGCAGCCCCCATTTTAGAAAAAGGCACTTCCCCATATGACGCTTTACCTGTCTGCCGAAATTTAGATCTGGCAACTTTCCCTAATGAGCTGTAGACGTGTTGTTATACCCTATGAGAATTAACATGGGAGCCTGCGGACTAGTTACTAATTACTAGTTACTAGTCACCAGTAACACAAAATAACGTTATTGAGGACACTTTCTCTCCATGAAGGACACGTTCCCACATTTTCGTGTTGAGTATTTCTTTGTTACTGGACCCAAGACACCTGATTCAAACGATTTGCAAAGATTTCTACCGCATGGGGAATTTACACCAGTATGCTGAAATCACGTATAAATTGGTTTCAGTTAAAAGACACAGTCTGCTAGTGAGCCGCCATCTGACAACAATTACACTCTAACAATTACGCTCTAACAATTAAGCTCCAACAACAATAAGACGTCTACTTGGCGGCGACACACTAGCGTGTGTCTAGATACGGAGATTGTACGAGCACAAGCTTTAGCTGTCTTATTCTTATCACATCAACAAAGTGTGCGGTATAAGTATGCGGTAGGGCAGTGACATGACGTAGTATGTTACATTATAACTGAGCAAAAAACGGCTTCGCCGTTTAGAAAAAAAAAAACATTAGAGCTCGTATCCCCATACTCACAGCCGTGAAGGTACACGAATAAAAACGGATTAGAGTTCACTCGAACGCAACGAACTATAATTTGAACTCCAATACCAGGGAACAAGGACTGTTTTTGATCAATGGTTATGTCAGAAAGAAAGCCCAGTTTATGTTTGAAAAGTTTAATGTTTCGGTGTTTGGGCGTGCACGCATAATTTGTGTATTATACAGACCTTTTTTTATATTTTTCTGTGTTTGTTGTTTCATATTAAATCTGTTTCGTGTGAGTGGGTATATGTGTATTTTAAGTGCATTTATAATTTGTGAAACAAGCAGAGTCCTAGTTAAGCCATTTTTTGCCTGTGTTTGTGTTTGAAGGTCGTTTGAAGTGGTATTTCTAGTTCGTTTGAGTAATTACGTGTTCATTTCGTGTATGCATTTTTATCTTTCAATTTTGTAGCGGTTCTCTGATTATGGTGTTATTTTGTGTGTGTTTGTGGGTTTACGTTTTGCGAATTGGAGTTCAAATTATAGTTCGCTGCGTTCGAGTGAACTCGAATCCGTTTTTATTCGTGCACCTTCATGGCTGTGAGTATGGGGATACGAGCTCTACTGTTTTTTTTCTAAACGGCGAAGCCGTTTTTTGCTCAGTTAATTTGTTGGCTTTTTTCGCTTCCTTTTTATATTAATTGCTACGGTGTAGTCTATCATGTGTCCACTGTCCACCGATTTTTGTTTTCGAAAAAATGAACATTAGAAATGCATACTTATGTTCAGGTTACGCCCAAGGTTTGTCCCATGATTATTATTTGATGGCAACACATTAGCGTGTCTAAATTTAGCATGCGTCATCTCGATGAGTAGTTGATTCTGGATTGTTGCAGTATCATGGCAAACAATCACGGACACAATTCAACTGGCTTCCCGAAGCCCGCATTGAAAAAGTAAATAAGTCACTCAGTCATGTCGGCCGCCCAATTTTGTGGCCGTTTAAAACTTCGCTCGCTACGGTTTAAAACTTGAAGATTTAAGGCAAAATCAAGACCATTTAATTTTGGTTCTCCACAACGAGCTAGCTTCTCAAACAACGACAATGTTAGTTTCCCGGCACCCAACCATCGTTGCATCTTGTCAAGCGTGTGACTTATGGTCTGTAGGCTCGTGGAGTGAATTAAAAGTAAAAAAAAAGTGAGCTATAATCCAATATTGTGCGCCTCGCCTATTGTTACCCTATTGTTACATGTTGCAGCATTGTAACATTTTGACATTGTTTGACCAGCGCTTTGCCAGTGTCTATTCTCTGCCCTGTGGATCATTGCCTCCTGTCATTTCGAGCGAACATGCGTATGGCACTGATAACTGTGGCTCCCATATGTCGGAGCTTGACAGTGCTCTTCGCAAATGTAAGCTGTCCAGGGCTGTTGGTATACTGATAACATATCTAATGGGCAGCTTCGGTCCATGTTAAGTGAAGGAAAGAAGTCGCTGTTGTGTTTTTTTCAGAGTCTACTTGAAGGCAAGCAGGTTCCGCCATCATGGCTTTTCACGGTGCTGGTCCCTGTGCATAAGCGAGGGAGTAATCGATCGGATTTGAGAAATTACAGGCCTATTGCGTTACTCTCGTGTGTCAGAAAAATATATGAACGGATGCTTGTGCATCGTCTCATTTGGCATCTAGATCATTACGAGTGACTGGCTCCGATCCAGTTTGGTTATCGTGAGAGTCGTAGTGCTCAAGATGCTGTACTGTTTTTGCTTTCTAGTGTTCGTAAAGCCTGGATCCGTGGCTTTACTGTCATTGCTGTCTTTCTGGACATAAAAGTGGCATATGACACTGTTAGCATTGAGTGGGTTGAAGCATCGTTAGTTGCGATGGGTGTCAATTCATTCTTGGTTAACGCCATTGTCGCACTTTTAGGTGAGAGGGCATTTGTCACCAGAGTCAATGGGTTTTGGTCGAGTCAAGCTGCTACGAAACGTTGGCTACCGCAGGGCGAAACGTTGGCCTTAGCCCTGTTTTGTTTGCTGTGGCCATTAACGATGTGCTGCTTGAGATGCAAAGTGTGTGCAACATTGTCTGCTATGCGGATGATGTTGCATTATGGTTTGTTGGTGAAGATCCCCAGTCCACGGTTGTGCATGTGCAGTTGGCTCTTGAACGGGCTGTTCTCAATCTTGCTAAACGTGGTCTATCTCTGGCGCCTGCGAAGACTGAGCTTTTGGTACTCTCCAGGTTTGCGTCTATAAGGTCGTTGCCAATACAGGTAACTGCAGGGGGTACTGTTGTCGGGGGAGTTAGTGGTGGCTCTGGGCACTTACATGTTTTGTATGCTTTGTGCGGTTGGTTTCATGGTAGTGTGCTGTATTACAGCTTCCTTCTAAATTGGAGCATATTTTTACACATAGTGGCTGTGATGATACATTTGTAATCTGTGCTGGTTCTAACAGCATCATTGATGAAACGCCCAACAGAATTGTGGTTCACATTCAGGACTTCACCACATCCATTAGGGTAAGATACCCTAAGGCCAAAATTACGGTTATTAAATTGTTCCCGCGCTTAGGTACGACACACCAGGAACTCGATATGAAGATAATACATACAAACTCCTTGCTTCGTCATATGTGTGTTGAGAAGAATTACTCCTTTGTATCCATCGACAAGGAGATTTGCTCCGATCATACGCTAGTTGCCAGAGACTCTATTCATCTTACAAAGAAGGGGAAGATGGCGCTCCAGCTTGAACATTTAAGAGTAAATCTGCCATCGGAAAACCATCATTTGTAATTGGGACTAGCCCATCTATCTCCCTCATGCCTGATCTAGACATATGTGATCTCTCATGTATCTTGCTAAATTCTCGCAGCATTGTTAGTAATATTGGCTGCTTCAAAGATCTTCTATGTCAGAACAGGTATGACGTGATTTTTATTGTGGAGTCTTGGCTCAACTCTAGTTTTACTGATGCCATGCTTGTTGATGCTTCCACATATTCGGTGATTCGTCGAGATAGAGGCAGCAGGGGTGGAGGTCTACTTGTGCTCCACCGCGTTAATGTACCTTTGGCTATTGTGGAGATGGTGGACGCTGTTGAGTGTATTGTTCTCGCCATGCCCCGTGAAAAGGTTTCTTTCATCTTGTGCTATTTACCAAACAGCTATGTCGACGTTGATATATTTAACCTGTGTACGTTCATTAATAAGGCATTTAACCCGGGGCATTCAAATGTCCTGCTGGAAGATTTCAACCTCTCTACTGTTGATTGGGATCTTTTGAGTGCCGTAAGTGGTCACCACGAGTATTTCCTTGACTTGATTGCACCTCTGGGACTTAAACAACTGGTCAACATCCCGACCAGGAGAAATAAAATCCTGGATCTGGTTTTTACGCACGATGACAGTTTGGTTTATGACCTGTGCGTAGGAGCTCATTTCGGAAATAGCCATCACTGCGTGGTTGGTTTTCGTTTAAACCTGCCATGTTTAGGGACAGCCAACCACCCATCTAGTACTCTGGCCAAGTGTAGATCCACCATTAACTTTACTGAACTTAAATCCTCTCTCTCCATTGTCAACTGGGATAGTTTGATTTTTAATGTTCACCACAGTATCGACCAGGCCTGGACTTGTTTTCAACAGGTGTTAAGAGGTCATATTGAACAAAGTCAGGTACGACACTTTTCCTCTTTGGTGTGCCAAGCAGGCACCTCTAGATATATCTCAAAACTTCGTCAACGTAAACTTAAACTTTGGAGAAGCTATAAATTAAATCTATGCTGCTCTTCATTACTGGCATACAATGTAGCTCGTAAACTTTATTCTCAGGCGACAGAGCATTTGAATTGTGCCAGAGAATCTGCTGTGCTACGTGAAGGCAACTTGGCCTCTCTTTTTAAACTGTATCGACGTAAAAATTCATCTTCCCGAGCCATCCCTCCACTTAAAGTGACTGATGGCTTCGTCGTGAACAGTGAGGAGAAGGCGGAGGTTCTAAGAGCAACTTTCGCTTCAAATTTCATCATAGACGATGGTGCTCCATCAATTTCCCCCACAGCAGATTGTAAATTTGGATGGAAAGTGTTCGGAAGTATCTTTCCACCAGCATTCTGTCATTGCAGCTCTGAATAAACTTAAACCTACAAAATTCTGCGGTCCAGATGGCCTATCGGCTTTTCTCCTTAAAACTATTTCATCAGAAATCTGCTACCCTCTCTCTAAACTCTTTTCAATCTCCTTTGCTCAGGGTAGGATGCCTGAATCGTGGAGCCAGGCAAATGTAATTCCAGTATTTAAGAAGGGTTCCCCATCTGATCCAGTGAATTATAGGCCGATTGCTTTAACATGTGTTGCATGTAAAGTCATGGAATCCATAATCCGTGATAAATTAGTCAGTTTCTTGGGGAAACATTCGGTGATCCGTCATGATCAGTTTGGTTTTCTCCCTAATAGGTCTGCAATGCACCAACTGTTACTGGTCCTTGACCGTTGGACAAGTGCCGTGGACATTGGACTTCCTACTGATACTGTTTACTTTGACTTCAAGAAAGCCTTTGAATCTGTCATCCATCGTAAACTTCTTCTAAAAATAGATACTGTGGTATTACTGGTAGACTCAAAAAATGGCTTCCTGCATTCCTCCATAACCGTCAGCAGTGGGTGCTCATTGAGGGCTCCCTATCATCATGGTCAAGTGTGCCATGTGGCGTCCGTCAGGGTCCTATGCTTGGCCCTCTACTCTTCGTAATTTATGTCAACGACTTGTCTTTTGAAAATAGTAATATTTTTGGTTTCAAATTTGCAGATGACCTCAAGGTAGGTACAGAAATAAAAAAATCCTCGTATTCACATGAGTTGGTTAACCAGGTACAGGAGGTTGTAACCTGGTCAGAATGTTGGCAACTTCCGCTTTCCGTTCCTAAATGCCACACTTTTAACGTTGGTAAAAAGAACTTCGATTTTCAGTATCCTCTTGGCAATGATTTCGTGCCATCCTCAGCGATTGTATGTGACCTGGGAATATGGTTTACGAGTGACCTGAAATCATCTGTCCATTGCCAGAAAATTTGTGCCTCAGCATTTCGTCGGTCTGCCATCGTTAAAAGATGCTTTACTTCTGGTAATATTGCAACCTTGGTCTGGGCCTTTAAAGTGTTTGTGCGTCCTTTACTTGAGTATGCGACCCCTGTTTGGTCACCTTATTTGGCTCGCGACATTGATGCGGTTGAGAGGGTCCAGCGGCGTTTCACCAAGGGTCTCCCAGGACTCAGGGAGGTTACATATGGGGAGTGCCTGGAACGATTGGGCCTTGAGTTGCTGGAATTGCGCAGAATTAAATTTGATTTGATTCTAACTTACAAGATTCTAAACCACTTACTTGAGGTGGACCTTCCTTTCTTCGATTTGGCCCCGTGGGTTCAGCGCACGCGGGGTCACAACTGGAAGCTAACAGTACAGGGTGCTAGGCTCGACTGTCGTCGTAACTTTTTCTCGGAGCGGGTGGTTGAAATATGGAATGCTCTAAGGGTTGAGATTGTTAACGCGAGATCAGTTCACATGTTCCGCCGAATGTTAAATTCCGAGCCACTGTTTAAATTCTTGAAGCGTCCCCTGCCACCTCCATAGTAGTACGGGTGGTGATAGTGGTCCTCCCACCCTTTTCTATCTGGTTGGTTATTTTAAGTATTTCTTTTTTATTTTATTTTATTTTTTTACTAAGTGATGACATATCCCGCTATATGGGTGCATTAGTTTTAAAACATTCATCGTAGCATATTTTACTATTTTTAAACAAAATGTTTTTACTTTTTTTGTGTACTGTTTGGGCCTTTTAACCATCTTCACACCCTTCCCATGTCCCACACGTTTAGCGATGCCATCGGGGGCCTTTTGGTCCCTGGCAGGTCTAACCAAGGTGGCAAGGCATTCGTGTCCCCAAACCTATCCTGATCACCATTCCTAGGCCAGTTTGTGTACACCTTTCCTAGGGCTAGCTGTTAGTGACCCCCCGGTCCTTGCCAGACCCGTTGCTGTCGCAACAAATTTTATATTATTATTATTATTCATATTAGAGTGGGCGCTTGGCTTTGGGCCATGGCCCCGGTAAAAAATTTAATTTCGCCTCCGCCTCCTGTCCAATTTTCTGAAATTCTCGTGCGCAAACGAACTCTAATAAGCACGGCCTGCCGGCCGTGCTAATAAACCAAAGTCTCATAGCAGAAATGAAGCAACCGCTACGATCCCCGGAAGGAGAACAATGAAAACGTGCGAGTGTGTCAATTCTTTGGCTTAAAGTTGAAACTGGACGTTGTTGCCCTGAAAAGAAGTTGAAATTGGCACATTGTTGCCTCGACCAACAATTTCCTCTAACAATTATCCTTCTAACTAAACACCGTGGTAATCTCAAGGGCAAGTATATATTACATGACGTCATGCACACTTCTTTTTCACACGGTACGCATCGCTTAAGCCACAGCGAAAGACTGGGAGTGGAGGGGAGGGGACAAAGTGAGCTGTTACCATCTTTATTAATAAAATCGAGTTGTCGCGTCAGATGGACGCAACGAGACGGCCACACGACTGCTGACGGCCGCAAGTAACCAGTCGGATCAACAGTCGTGGCGCCATCTCTTGATAGTCAACGCAAGCGAACGAAGCAATACCAAGGCCAGCTGAGATAGTAGCTGTGTTTCGTGATGCTAGGAGTCCCAATTTGATCGTTACCTTTATGTGTTTAAAGTTTAAAGCAAGTCAATTCAAGCTGTACGGATTTGTTAGCAGTTGTGTTGTAAACAAAAGACAGCATCTAATTTTTAAGTTTAAAAAGAACCAATCGGAATTTTTAGTACGAAACTGCTCGGTGCACAGTGCCGCCATCTGTTGCGGGCGTGGTCAAATAGCCTGCGGTATTAGTCACGATATTACACGCTGACGCTACCTTCTTACGGACCACACGCAAAGAAGAATGATAAATGGTAGGACCACCATTCTAGTCGCTTCATCTTTGGACCACACGGACGTTATTGTTACACGCCATCAAATACACGCCTTTTTGCGAATGTCATCGAAAGCACCAACAGGTACGAATTGCACCATTACGTTTTAACATACACACATTTTATATACTTTTTGTAACATTTTATTATTTCACTGTTATAGTCAAGGTAAAAAAAAAGTCCTAAAAAAATTGTTTTTTTGTCCCCCTTTTTTAAATGTGCGCCCCCCCCCCCCCCCCCGCCCTCTCAAAGTGTGCTTACCTTCCTGATTGAGGTTATACCAGGGCCTATCACTGAAGCTTCAGAAAGACAAAAATAAAATCAGTTGTAAAAAAAAGCCTTGATTCTGGCATCCCTAGAATTCGTTCCTTAGTTACATCACCTGGGCCAAATTTCATCAACTATTTTTTTTTTTTTGGGAGGGGGGGGGGAGAAACCTGAGGTCCGGAAAGTGAGAAGCGAAAAGAAACACATGCAGAGACGATGGGGGAACCAGGCCAGTTGAAAAAGGATTTTTTTTTTAATACTGCGTTTAATTTTCTTCATTTAAAGTCTGGTAGCTTTCTAAATCTATAAATCGTTAAATGGATAAATCTAGATCAATAACACGAAGTCAGGAGAATTAAGTTACTCATAAAAATAATTTCGACAATTTTTTTTCTGCCTTTCCGGGCAGTTAAAGACAGCACAAGATCGAACAATGTTTTTATTGCACTACCATCCCATACTAACCAATGTACCGTCCATGCGTTTCTGCAGCGGTAATGGGTGCGCGCCGGTCGTTCAAATTTCCATGCTGCAGCAGGGCCACTGCGGACTCTATGCGTCCTAGCCTATATAATTTATTAACTCAATGGTCTTGACTAGAAGTGCCGTTTTTCCCTTACATTTTAATCTAGTGCACCTTGTAGCTATTACCTCCAAATTGTCACCTGCCTTTGTTGCAACAATGGGGAGCACGCTCATCATTGTTGGAAGTGGCTAGGTTACGGGATTTAGAATGCACACTTACAACAATGAAAACGGCAAAAGTATGGTAATAAGTAATGGTTATAGCATGGATTTTGCAACAATGGGCCGGTATAAGTGATTTAATGCACATTTTTGATGAAGCGACGTACGTGGGTGCGGAATCGTCCGAGTGGGCGTAGCCCCCGAGTATGTTGCACGGCTCCGAGGACGTCGCTTTACCAAAAGTGTGCATTAAATCACTTATACCGGCCCATTGTTGCAAAATTCATGTTATAACTGTTTTATTACCATGCTTTACATCGCTTTGACAGGAGTTATTTAATGCATAATTTAATGCACTCATAATTTACGTAACGTTTTGTTCTAGCCCCCCCCCCTCCTGTCCCTCTTTGTAACGTCGGTGTAACACTTGAAATTATATAACAATATCTCCCCCCCCCAAAAAAATTATGTAAAAATTTTTCCCCCCCCCCCCAAAAAAAAAATAAACAACTGTATAGTTTTTTTATGAATTCGTGTTTGTAAGCTGTACGTATACCTAGGGTGTAAGGACGCAACCAGAAAAAAAAATTAGGTCTTCAAAAACAGACGTCAGAAAAATAATTTACAATGTAAAAAATGTAAGAATTCACATAAAATAGTTAAAAAGAAATAAGCGAAAAATAAATTTGCGAAAATTAGTTTGTAACGTAGCATGTCGCCATACCCCCCCCCCCCCCCTTAACAGAATGGTAACACGTTTGGTGAATGAACAACCCTGCTGCCCCCTCCCCCCTCCTCCCGAATTTACGATCGCTCCTTTAGCGTCGCTTTGAGCAAACTTTGGAAGAGCATATTCGTTGGGATCATTAGGGTTGCACGAGATTTGCTCATTTTTAAGAGTAGATGTTGGTGCGAAGTAAGGCAGTCGCTGGTGACGGTGGGGGGGGGGGGGCGTAACTGTTGTTTGGTTCGTCACAAAATGTCGTTAGATTTGGACATGGCGGCCATTTGCAATTATTAGTGATGATCGTACATACACTGTTTAACTTTGAATCAACTATTTCTTCAACAATTTGAAGGAAGTCTGACGATGGTACGCATAATTTCGAAATGGCGGCCATCATAGATTAACAACGACGATGGTACATTCATTGCTTCGTTTGATTCAAGTAATAGCGGGGTCGCTTAATCTAAAAGAAATCGGGATTTTGACAGAGGCAGATGTAGGTTAGAAACGCAGTTACAGTAATGCGGAGATTGTAGGAGCGCAAGAAAGAGCAAGAATTGACCTTGAAACTTTAGTTATCTTAACACATCGACAAAAATGTGCGCTATCAAGTGTGCGGTATAAGTATACAGTATAAGTCAGTACAGTCACCGACCTTTGTTGCAACAATGGCGAGCACGCTCACCATTATTAGAAGTGGCTAGGTTACGAAGTGGCTGTATTTGGTATTATAGTGCTGTGGTACTAAACAGCCGATTTTTAAATAATAAATTGTATTGAAAAATGTGTTTTGTTGATATAGTTTTAATGGAAAAATGTATAGATTCGTCCCCCCCCACCCCCGATTCACACTTAATGCATGTTTCACACATATTTAATAAAAAAAAAAACCTTCTTCTCTAAAATTTCCTATCCGAGTAGAAATGCAAATATAAACAAACACTGGTTGTAGCATCAAAGTTATGCTAAAAAAAATGGCTCCACTTTGTGCTTTTATTAGAACTAGTTGTCCCCTGGCGTAACATACGCTGGTCTAGCTGAATCCCGCTGATTCAACTCGGCTGTAATAGTCAGCATTATCGAAGTAATAGTGTTTGTTTCTAATTGTTAGAGCGCATATCCGTTCTCATTGTCGGCCGCTCGCCCTTTTTCTTTGCTACCGTGGCAAGAATGAGCCCGCTCGCCCTCTTGCTGATTGTTGAAGCCTCGTTTGTTTAATCCTCCCTAACAGTGCCTCCATCAAGTTAGCTCACAATTTAAGTCTGCTCCTAAGCGAAATATATATATATACTAGTTGTGCCCGTGCGCATGCTGCGCACCCCGCCCCCCCCCTCCTCCCTCCAGTTGTTTGGTCTTTGGTTTTAAATTTATCAACCCGAAGACTGTACGTGTGAATGGCTCCCAAATATGCCCTCTCCCCCACAATTACTTTAAGCCCCAATCCCACACTCCTGCCCCGGATTCGCATACGTGTCCCTCCATACACACTTGCCCGAATCCCCCTCCCCAAAAACGTCGCCCTGTGACATTCTCCCTTTGGTGCAGCCCCGGAAAAATCGCTGGCGTGTGTTTGACTGAAGACTAAAAAAAACCCTATCACTGAGAAATCCACCATTCAGTAAGCAAGTAATGCCACGTTTAAGTTAATCCTTTGAAACAATTCACTGCATTTCCCGCCACACACACTTGCCCCTGCCACCCTGTCCGGCACCCGCCCGAAAACGCCGCCCCGTGACATTTCCCCTTTGGTGCATCCCCGGAAAAGTCGCATGCGCATGTTTGACTGAAGGCTAAAAAAAACCCTGAGAAATTCAGCATTGAGTAAGCAAGTAATCGTATGTTTAAGTTAATCCTTTGAAACAATTCACCTCGGTACCGTGCATGGCGGCATTGTTGCAAGCAACGATTGTTGCCGCCCACTTAAAAAACAATTCAACTCCTTTCTGGAAGTGAACATTTAGGAAATAAATGCGCCTTTCCATCGTATCAGGCTGCCAATTTCGAGGCCCAATTCAGAACCAATCGCCGTTTGGTTTAAAGTTGTCCGGTTTAGTAGATTCGGGTTGTTTTTTTTTTTTTTAGCTCAAACGAACGCCGACAATGGCACAGTCCACGCGACTAAAACTTTGTTAGCCGCTTTGGTACCACAACAATACCAAAAAACAAACAAAAACGGTGCGGCAGGTCTGGTAAGTGGCGCCATCTCTTCGAAGACTTTGGAAAAACTGTTATAACCCGAACTTGTAGTCCAATGCTGTCAATAGACGGCGACATGGCAGGGTTGGTAAGTGACGCCATCTGTTCGAAGACGTTGGAAAAGTGTTTCAACCCGAATTTGAAGACGAATCTCGTCAACAGATGGCAGTATAGGGTGGGGGTACTTGATTGTACGACGGAATGGCGTGGCCGGTGACTTGGTCGCCTTCTCCGTATTGTATATGTAGATTCCAATTTACCATTGTTGATCTTTAGCTGATTGTTGCACTGCGTTGAGCCCTACAACAACCCTACTGCTTTGAGCCGGTTCTCGTCAGATCCCCGAAGTTAAGCAGCATTGGGCTGGATTGATACTTTGGTGGGTGACCACCTGGGAATCTGGCTGTTGCAGACATAGGGCCTTAGGGCTTCGGGCAGATGACCAGGAGTGGTTAACGCTCGTTAAACCCTTTGAACCCTACAACACAAGGACTAAATAAACTATTGTTATAATTTTAGCGCCTTTTTCATATTAAAACAATATCGGCATTTTAACAATGCACGGTATTTGGTACCGTTGCATTTTTGGTACCGCGGTACACCGTGGGTAACGGTTTACCGCCCAACACTAGCTGCAGTAGTTTTTTCTGAAACAGTGTCACACAAGAACAAGAACAACCACAACAACAACACGAAGTGAACAGTTTTCAAATTTACGTGTGACTCCGTACGTTTACTCTTGCACGGAAATACGTAAACGTTGGTATAAATACACCTTCTACACCCACGTTTCCAAACCGGTGAGGCTGGCCTCCCTTGGGGAGCTGCAGGGGAGGCGCGAGCCACTGCCGAAGCCATACTATACCGGTCGGGCGCATTTACGCAATGAATAGTCTGTGCATTCTCGCTGCTAGAATTTAATCGGATGGAAAGCTGTCGTTGCCGTGATAACAACGGCGACCTGGACTTAACAATAATAAGACCTACAATCTTATAATCAGTTTCAATAAACAATAATAAGACCTACAATCTTATAATCAGTTTCAATAAGACAAAGAATTTCTCCTGACGAAACCATTTCCCAGTTACTTCTGAACTCACATTATTGACTTCTTTCGTTGTGAGATAGCAGAGCTAAAATCGCCGCCATGTTGGAATTTCAAATGATTTTCTGGCTTCGAGAATGCAAAGGCAAGTCGTTGTATAAAAGCGCCGTAAACACCAATGACGATTTTTTTTAACTGTGCATACTAAAAGAAGTTAAATTGTATGAGGAAAGCGAAATTTATGATTTTTAAATATCTACAGATTTTTTTTGCAATCTACAGCCATTTTAGCCAACATTCTAGACATTTTCGTTCTCATGTGGCAATACTGCCTCATTGTGGTGAAAAAAAATTGCACAGCTATTTTATTTTATTGGGGGGGGGAGGGGGCGCCATTGCCTCCTAGTCCCAATGGGGAGACATACTGTAGAAAGGGTTGGGAACCACTGTTCTACACCTATCTATTATCTGGCCGAGTTTGGTCGAAAACATGGTTGCCTATACATTGGTTAATTGTTTACTCAGTCCTGGTCCCACGGTGTAAACAATACGTAATAAAAAAAAACATAGAATAAGTCCAGAACAAGAAAAACATTGCATTATATTTTTTTATCAATCTAACTACTTACATGATAATTGTTAATTAACTAAAGACAAGAAGTAAGTTGTTTATAAATATCCAGAAATTGACAGAATTAAATCTAATAGTTAAATGTTAATATTTTACAGCCAACAGTAAGTTTTAGATATTGGTGATTACTTGTGGATAGCTGGACCATGCTTCAACATGATTATAAGATGCTCTCTCGTCTAAAATTATTGTGGGTTAAGCAATGTAAAGCCATTATCTAGAGACGGTCTACGATCCTCAGAGGTTTATATATCACTATACCATATTTTCAGGGCAACTGGTAGCAACTTCTTGTTATGGAAGCATAAAAAGATATCACGAAATGACACTTCTCACAAAAGTCGCACTTATAGCTTAACTTTAGCGGCAATCAATAAAATAAAAATACTAAACTCAACGATTGTGTGTGTGAGGCTAATCCTCCATTTTCAAGCTTGTCGGTTCACAAGAGTGTAGGAGCTAGTTCAGTAACTGTTGTAAGGTAGTTAGTATTTGCAATGCATTGTGTATGGAATAACGGGAATCACCTGTATATAGTGAATGATTTTATACTACACAATCACCGACGCTGCAGTATCGGCCAGCCCAGGCCAGTTAAGTCGGATTCACACTTTTAAATCTCAGCCCCGAAATTGGTGGCTATGTTTACCCCTGTAACTGCTTGTCACAAGGCCCTGCATACGTTCGTTCACATTTCCACTATTGATTGACTTTGCCTCATACAAAATTAAGCTCTAAACTAGCAGCCTACGGTATTAGTGGCCACACCTTTAAATGGATAAACAACTTTCTTTCGAATAGAACACAACAAGAGTAGTAGCAAATATGTACAGGGTACGACACTTCCGGTTCGGCCGCCATCTTGGATCGTGACTTCACTTCCGGTCTGTGACGTCATTTTTTTTCACGTCAAATTTCCGGTTTTTGACGTCATTTCCGGCCTAAGCAGGTGTACGTACTACAGCCATTTCCGGTCCATCATAATGGATCCGCCATATTGAATAAATGACGTCACAAACCGGAAATGACGTCAAAAACCGGAAATGACGTCAAAAAACGCATTTTTTCACCCAGAAATGACATCACATTTTCATGCTTTGCCCTCTTTACCCTCATTTACTCTCCTCACTGTATTTACCCTTCTTTACCCCTCTTAGATGTTGAAATACGAGAAAGTACTCAGAGTGGCTGAGACAGTTGGAAGTATTAGTACGATGTCCACTACACCAAAACGAAAATACCTGATCTCACTAAAACAACACATCGTTCTTTTTGTGCAAATAATGATACCATTTTAACGTGTAACTTCCCTTTAAAGGTTTCCATTTACTATGCTCAACCTTTCCTTTAAACGTTGTCAAATTGAACCATAAAAATATCGTAAAAACCGAAGCAAAACTAAATTCATCATGCATAACTGAACAGACCGAAAGAAAACTTGTTTAGGTATGCAAAAAACCAGTTCCTTATCACCTAGTTGCCCTTGAGTCATGTTCTAACACGTCTGCGAAATATGTTCGTGTAAAAAAACTAAACCATTTGTTCAATTAAAGCTGAAGTACAATAGTTAAATGTGCATCCATGAATTTTCTAAATCCCCCCACTTAAAAAAAATCGAGCATGGATTTGTGGTAATTTTATTAAAAACGCCTAACAGTGAAGTCTTAGACTTCACAAACGCTAGATATTTGTATTGTTTTCGCACGGCGATGTGTTTACGTGGAAGAAGGGAACGAACCTAGTAACCGTAATGGGTACTAGAAACCCTTCCAGACCATATTAAAAATTTTGAAGAAGAAGCAATTTTGAGCAAATTTTGAAAAAGTATAAATTTTGAAAAGTTAAAAATTACAGCATGTATTGTGTAAAATATCTGTGTTTCTTTTGAATGGTGTGGGGGATGCGGGAATTATGGGACAATTAAAGTCCCTTGATTTTAACGATGTATCGAGCCAAAAAATGTGTCTCTTTAAAATTTCAAGAACAAAAAGTGTGTATGTTGAATTGGAGAGAATGGAGGGGAACTGTGGGACTTTTCTTTCATAGTAGTCTCTTCATTTTGTCTGTACCAGGACGAAAAATATATCTCCTGTACATTTTCATGTTACTTGTTTATATTAATTTTATTTTATTTTCAAAGTTTAAGCAAAAAAAATCAAAAATATCTTCTTTCTTCATACGTAGTAATCATGGCTTGTAACCTAAGAAACGGAAAAAAACAAACAAAACAGGTGAATTAATAAAAGCTAAAAATAACACAAAAGACCAACAAAGACGTTAGATCAATTAAGAATAAAAATAAACCAACAAACATGCAGCAACATACCAATCGAAATGACATAAATTTCTTCAGCACACATTTCTATAACAAGAGAATGAACGGGTTCAAAATAGACTTTGCGTGATCTCTCTGCTATAAAAAAAAACTCGCGTGCTTAAGGCAAACAACGCCTAGCCGGTCAAAATAAAAGTGGACTAAGCGAGGAGCAAACGATCAGGTGTTGAAGAGCAAACTTCGTCTGATCGCTCAAAGTAGACTGTAAAGTAACATAAAATAAAAGAAACAAAACAAAAATAACGTAAAATCAAAAGATCCAAAATTTAAACGTCATAGGCCTACCTCCATTATGTCCCAAATAGTATTGTCTGTTCGCTCAAAGTAGACTGTAAAATAAAATAAAAGAAACAAGACAAAAATAACGTAAAATCAAAAGATCCAAAACTTAATCACCATAGGCCTACCGTCAATATGTTCCAAATAGTAATTGGTTGTAGTCTTTCACTCGTCACGAAGCACTCGTCTCCCTGCTATAAAACGGGGAAAAAAACTAACGTGTGCTTAAGGCCAACAACATTTGGCTGGTCAAAGACGACTGTAAAAAAATAAAACAAAGAAACACAAACAAAAATCACGTAAAATCAAACAAATTCAAAAACAAATCTAAAAATTCTTAAAATCACATCTACTACAGTCCAAAGGTTAACTGCCAGCACCATTCCTTTATTCCGCACAAAACGTTCATCGTCCTATTAAATAAATTGAATAATAGATAAATACTGAAACAAAATATAAACTTAAAAGAAACAATGCACTTTAAAAAAACCACTTACCAAGTATTTAACACACAAACGTAACGAACGAAAGCTTGCAAAGGACAGGTTGATTTCCTATGTCCGTCTCGGTCGGAGGAAAAGAGGTAAATGAGACGAATCTGGTCTGTTCTTCCTTTTCAATACGGAATGCCTCGGACATAGTAAATGCACGGAACTAATGTTGCACAATATTGCGGAAGGACCGAAGATAAAAACAAATAAAATTCTAGGCCAACCAGACCAAGCATCTCCAGACTCTCTTACTTCATCACGAGCGTCAAGGCCATGACCTCACAAGCGAGAGAAGCCGTCTCTGTCGTCACAAGGACAGCAGCTCTAGAACTTTCAATACAAACTCGTTCAGATATAAAGAGACCTCGAACAGGGCAAAAGTTGTCACAACCAATTTCCACAAAAGAACAGTCAGGACCTCCTCTACAGTTCTTTCTAAAAGCCTTTGTTATAGTGAAAGTTGACAAAATCAAATCTCTCAAAAGGCCAGTGAGAAATACAGCAAATTGTTCCACTCTCCATTGCCTGAATAATGTTCGAAGCGTAGAAAGTCGTTACGTCAATTTTATTTGTTAGCCCAAATAATATTGACGTACCGACTTTCCCCTCTTTGAAAATTAGTCAGGTACCCCACTGAAATTAATCTTGTTTTAGATTTGTAACAAATTGGGGCTAAACATTTTGTTACAACGAAAAAACACGATCAGTGTACGTGGCTTTAAAGAAGAACGTGACTGGAAAGAAGAAGAAAAAAAAGAAAACCAAAAAAAAAACCCTCGCTTCGAGCGCGACTGTGTCTGACCTCACACAGTGTTAAGAAAAATCTTTCTGTCTTAGGTTTTTCTTAGCTATGCTTTCCTAAAGTGGAGTCTTACAGTCCGAGATTCCACTTTACGTAATTAGGCTCAGCGAAGGGAAAACCCCTATACTACGTTATGCCCGCTCAGATTCACCTTCTCAAATCCAAAAAATTAAACGTGGAGCATTAGGGGAAATGCAAAATGGCCTTGACCTATTTCTACTGTTGTAAAATTTAATTATTACACAACAATAAACACGAAAGTAACACTGAAGCAACACAACAGAGTACATTTGTTATTTACGTTTTGAAAGGATTTAAAGTTACGAAAATTCATTCTGGTATTAAATTCACTGATAAGCCACGGTTGACCTTTACATAAATTTTATCAACATGAAACGAAAGGAGGCAAAGAGTTAATTTGTACGTTCATTCTACAAACTTTATAATAACTCCTAAAAAAAACATCTACTGAAACAGGAAGTCAGAGACGGACACATTGAACACCTCCATTTATGTTATAACAAAAGAAAAAAAAAAGAAACCTACAATCCATTAGTACTGTACATCATTTTTGTCAAAGATACAAGAAATTAAAGGATTATCTTCAGAAAAAAATTAAACGTAACGTGTAAAGACTCGTCAGCTAACGATCCATTAGCTCCATTTTATTGCTATTACAAATTTATTTCGAGGAATTAAATTTTCAAAATTTTCCCACCCATATTTAATACCTCTCACCCAGCACCCCAGTCATCAGAACGCACAACGACGACCATGGACCAAGACGTCTCTGCACCCGTCTCCTCACCGACCGCTGCGCAGCCCAACGACGAGGTAGTTGCTCCCATCGTTCAGCCACCTCGACCAGCCGACGTTGCCGTCCAGCCGTCTCAACCAGCCAACTCCTCAGCCAGCCTGCAATCCATCGCCGCTCAACAGCCGCCTACACCGGCCAGAGAACCCAACTGCCGTCCCGCACGTTTACTGAAGTGTAGGAAACTCACGCCTAAACAACCAAAGGTAGGCGATTTACACCATTGTTACGCCATTGTGAAACAATCAGCTCACGGTCAGATGGACAAGGGGATGATGTTTAATTGCCTATCAATATTCGAAGACGAATTTGACTTACAAGGATTTTGCGTTGGTTATACTACTGACTCGATTAAAGTGTACCTGCGCTTTTTGAGACCAGTTAATTTGGATGTAGTGTTGGGACTTATGGCTACGGAATCAGTGCACCCAACCCACAAGATCGTGCCTCTGTCTACCAAAACGAAACAAAAGAACTATCTGACTAACATTTACGAAAACGATCCTCATCCCCTCGAAACGTTGCAAACAGCCGACCGTCATTTAGTCCCATTCGACCTGCTACTGCCGAACTTTCTAGCTAAATATGCAAACACCCCATTAGATTTAAGCGACCCTTTTTTAGTAAAGTACGCCGCTAATTTCCCTTACGTCGCCGCGAGAATTGCAAATGTAAATGCTCAGTACTCGCCACCAACAAACGAAATTGAAATTTAACCTTCAATTTGCTTAAATAAAAAAAATATTTGTGATGTAAAAATATTATTTAATTTCCTAAAGAACACCACCACTCTCTATTCCGTGAAACAAACCTTTAAAAAAAATTTACTGTACAGTTCAAATTATATTTTTGTTAAAGGTACACTCCCTCCCCCTATAAAAAGCCAGGCTACCTTTACAGTTCCCTCAAACCCAGCCATGGATTTATCCTTGCAACATCCTAGTAACCACCTGATATCTGGTCCATCTGGAGTCGGAAAAAATGAATTAGTCTCTAAATTAATTTTAAATGCCGAAGAAGTGTTCAGTCCCCTCCCTACCTCCGTGACCATTTGCTACGGAGCATGGCAAAATGCTTACGAAACTTTAAAATCCAAGTGCAAACTTCCGATAACCTTTATACAGGGATTCGATAGTGACATATACGATTCGGTGCCTTCAGGTGCTGTTTTATGCCTGGACGACGTCGCCCACCAAATAAAATCCGATGTCCTGAACGACGCGTGGGTAAAGGGAGGTCATCATCGTAACTTAACTCAAATTGTAATATGTCACAACATGTATCAGAAAAACTTACGTACTGTAAGCCTCAATACGCATTACATGTATTTATTCAAAAAAGCACGTGACGTCGGGCAAATACGTCATCTTTCAGTCCAGATGGGATACTCACCCGCCTTTCTTGTTAGCGTATATAAGACGGCAACAATGGATAGGGGAAGTTATTTGTTCGTAGATCTCAGAGCCAACGGACAACCTTCGTTTCAGAGGAGATTTGTTCAAAACGCCTCTAATTGTTTACATGCTGAAGTAATGTCTAAACAACGAGTGAAAGACTACCTACCCATTCTCGTGCTGCTATCGTCTAAAAAAGTCAAGCCGCACGTGAAAAAAACTTTGTTGTCATGCGCTAATATCCAAGATATTCTCTGCGTCGTCCGCTCTGAATTTATTAAAGGGCCGCATTCCACTTTCGCAAGGCTTGAAATCGAGGCTAAAACGTTACAAGAAAACTCTGCTCGTAATTTCAACTAAAAACTGTTCTCGTGCAAAAAAGGCTAAACACATAGCTAAACTTCAAACCGGCGGTTTTCTACCGTTTTTAGCACCCATTTTAGACGCCGTCGCAGCACCTTTAATAGACGCAGTGAGTGGAATATTTGCCAGATAAACTAAACTAACCTAAACAAACTATGTTTCGACGCATGCAACTAGTGCGTCTGGACCACCAACCGTCGCCCTAGGCCCCAACGTCTTGACCAAATCTCCGTACGTCCGTCCACTGGGTAATCTCGACGTTGCCATGCGCGAAGTATTGGCCAACAGCGACATTGACGATTTTTCCAAAGCAAAACTGTACACCTAGACTCTGCAACGTTTTTTAGACGTCAACGAGAAATATGTGACGGAGCCTTTACGTGTGTTAATGTCTTCCATGGGAGGGGTGACCACACCGGCCGGTGCACCCTCCATTCCACCCACATCATCACCGTCATCTCCGAGCTCTACATCCGTATTGCCAGGCAGCACACCGACAAGTACTTCGCCCGTTGCAGGGGCACGTGCAGCACGCAGGGGGCAGCAGCAGCCGTCATTGTATGACTGGGACGAAGGTGCGATCAGAGATGTCGACACAGGCATGGACAAGCCTACTGTCCCTCGTATCCCGTACAACGAGCCCACTAAGAAGGACAGTAATCAATTCTGGGTACCGGATAAGTACGGCGGTCGTATAAGGAAATATCTGGAAGAAAACAAAATACTTTATGACCCTATGGGTCAGGTGATAGATCACGAAACTGGACTTCCGATCCCCGGATCAAATGTCGTGCAACTAATTCACGGTCGGATCTCGGACAATAAGTCGTTTCGGACAAAGATGTCGACAGAACCCGGATGGTCGTATATGACGTCACTGATCCCGAGGCGGAGTTATTTACGATGTTCAAGCAGTATATCATTACCCCCACCACCTCCTCTGCCTCGCGCAGTTGCTTCATCAACCTCCGACAATGATGCAGCGCTCGGCACTCATGGTGGGCGGAGCTCGGCGAGCCGCAAATGGCAATTATCCTGGTCAAGCGAGTTTTTTTAATGATCTATTAAATCGTCTTTATTATACACCTGTCGATCCAGCCAGTCTGGGTGGAGTGAGGCGACTGTATAAGCGTGCCAAGGGTATTGATTCTCGAATTACTCTCGCCGATGTGGGAAAATGGCTGCAGGCTGAAGAAACTTACTCACTGTTTAGACCAGTCACTCGACGGTTTCGCCGTAATAGGATCATGCTGAGTAGTCCTAACGATACATTATCTGCGGACGTAACGAACCTCGCGGCGTTTAATGACAACTTCAATTTTTTGTTGGTGGTTATAAATGCTTTCAGTAAATTTGTTTGGGTTAAGCCGATTAAAAAAAAGGACGCACTCTCTGTCTCATCGGCTCTCAGAGAAATTTTATTGGATCCCAGGGCCTCTAGGGTTAGATTCTTCACTAGTGACTCAGGCGGTGAGTTCCAAAACAGGGCGGTTGGACAGTTGCTTAGGCAGCACGACATCAAACAGTATACTACGCACAACGAAGAAATCAAGGCAAGCATAAGTGAACACGTAATTCGTTCCATACGCGAGAGGATTTTGCGTTATTTACACAAAAACAATACCCAGAGGTTTATCGATGCCTTACAAGACATTGTTGACTCGTATAACAACTCTTACCATCGCAGTATTAAAATGAAGCCGACCGAGGTAACCGAGGCTAATTCCGGTCAGGTTTACGTTAATCTTTACGGTGACGGGTTCCGAACCGGCGATGCAGTGAGAATGACTTCGAAGACGCACATTTTCACTCGTGGCTACCGTCCAAAATGAACTCAAGAAATTGTCTACGTGAGCGGGGAAAACGACAAACATCCCATTAAGACGTATACGGTTAAAGACTGGCTGGGTGAGCCGATTCTAGGGACGTTTTATAAGCAGGAATTGCAGAAAGTCGCAGAGCCTACAACTTATAAGATCGAAACTGTGCTTAGGACTCGTAGAAAAAGGGGTGGAGGGACCGAGTATTTGGTTAAATGGCAAGGTTATCCAAATTCCATGAACACTTGGGTGTCTGACCTGGAGTAGTTAAGATGAGTGAGGATATTTTTTTTAACCCTCCCTAGTACCTCTTCCATGCACCCATTTCCGTACAATACGCTTCAAAAATACACCACTCAATTGTCAACACCCTTAAATCTGTCACGTGACTATGAAGCTGCATTATGCGAAATATAAATCAGGACTCGGCAATTGTTTTAAAAAGCGCCGACGAAGAAGCGAGGTTATTGGAATACGGCTTCACCGAAAGGAAGGAGAGATTGTTGGAGGGAGGCCATTTAACTCCTATTGAGAGTATGGCTATTTTGCCTTCTACTAAGGGAACTAAACGGTACTGGAGTTACAAAGAGTTGATGAATCGTATTAATCTCGACATTCAAGACCTTAAGAAGGAATTGCCGGATGGTAACCACATGAAAACTTCCGAGGACCCGCGCATCTTGTACGACGAAAGCACTCACACTTTTAATATACGTAATTACGAAGGTGAAGACAGTTACGTCAGGCTTTATTTAGGCCCTAAATTAGCTTCTCGTTTCGGCTTTCAAAAATTTGAAATGTTACCAGATGTCGTGGAGCACTCCGTTGAAACTTTAGTGCCCGTATTGGAAACTACTAATACTCCAGTGGACAGCATCTACGTCTATATACCGACCTTATCCAAGCTAATCACGTGGGTGACTACAAAGTACCTTTATTGAGGATCGTGCCGGTTCGTGGTCAACCAGGGGAAGTTTGGAGCCTCGAATTTAACAGATTGTATTATTTTCATATTCAAAAAGAATCATTTCAATTTATTGAAATTTTTCTGGCCAATGATGCGGGTAGGCCTATAGAATTTGGCGATTATGGAAGGATCGTTGTGGTGTTGCATCTTCGTAAAAGACGGCCTTTGGTAGACTGTAAGTAAGCTAGCACTCCCCCCTCCCTCGCATACGTCATTCGTACATCATGAGAGGAACGTGTCCTTACACTCAGTACTATCAAGAGCAGGCGGGGGAGGGATACCCGTATATTACGGCCGTCACGGATCTCAGGCAGGAAACGGCCTTGGTTCAATATTATCTAGCTTGGGCAGAATGACTATGCCCTTTTTGAAGGGGATAGGCAGTTTTTTGGGACGAACGGCTCTCTCTACTGGCGTCGGTATAGGCTCTGATGTGTTGGGAGGCAAGCCGTTTAAGGATGCTTCGCGTGACAGATTTACGGAAGCTGGTCGCGATGTCATGAGCGAAGTTGGAAGAAGATTGCAACAACGTGGCAGTGGTCGTAAACGGAAAAGAAAAGCATCTAAAACTAAAACTAAGTGTTGCAAAAAACGAGGAAAGAAAGAGTCAAAGCCTAAAACCGTCTTCTATTAAGCCTGCCTATATAACTGCCTAGCCTTCTCCCTTCAGTGTCATTTTACGTCAGGTGGGTCAACATGGCGTACCTTCACCCAAATTCCTGCGAGTGTCTGCTGAACAATTTAGATTTGTTCAGTTATCGGTCCAGAAAACTAAGATGGTGGAGTATCGACCAGTGGCAACTATAGGTGCTAATCAAGTGATCGATTTCCTGGTTCCACCTTCCGACGATTACATCGATATCTCGAACATGTTAATTTACATGCGAGTTAAAGTTGTCAAATCCGCCGATGGGTCTGCTTATACAGCTGCTGAAAGTCTACTGATGGGACCCGTCGATTTACTGTTACACGCTATGTTTTCTCAAGTCGACATCAGCTTGAACGGTAAATTGGCTACTAGTACCAACGACCATTACGGGAACAAGGCGTTCATGAAAACCGTCTTAAGTTATGGTGATGAAGCGAAAAAAACTCAGTTGGAATCCTCGCTCTTTGCACCCTATTCAACTCATCAAGCTAGAGCTGCGCGAGGGACTAAAATTGATCTCATAGGACGAGTCAGTCACGATTTGGTGAACCAGTCGCGACTTATACTAAATAATACTGAACTTAAATTTCGGTTCGTGCCTCAACATGCAGAATTCTGTATGTATTTAAACGCTGATGGAGTGACTGCAGCTCTCACACCCATCATAGTTCCCTTGGATGCTGCGCTCTACGTACGTAAGGTGACCCCATCCCCCCTCTATCTTAGTAGCTCACGCCAGAACGCTCAGTACAGTTTCGTCCTTACAGAAAAACTGATTTCAAGAGTCACACTTTGCTGCAAGGCACAAGTAGTGCAACGATTGACAATATTTTTAAGGGTGACGTTCCCAGCCGAGTAACTATAAGATTAGTCAAACACGCATCTTTTAATGGCGTTTATGCCAATGACCCATTTTTCTTCGAACATTTTAATTTAACTTCATTGGCGTTGTCCGTCGATGGTATAACTCACAATTCAAAGCCTCTGACTTGTGATTTCACTAATAATAAATATGTGCAAGCTTACATGTCGCTGTACGAAGGACTAGGAATACAGTACCACAATACTGGTGTGGCTATTTCTTACGCAGATTACAAGTCGAGTGGGAGGACCTTATTCTGTTTCGATTTAACCGCAGACTCTAATTCAAACGATCCTACTCACGTGTCTTTAGTTAACGATGGTATTGTCCGTGTAGACTTGAAATTCTCTGAAGAATTGGCTCAAAACGTTACCGTTGTGTTTTTGGGTGAAAAAGAAGCTTTGTTGGAAATTGACGAAAAGCGCAACGTACTCTCTACAGAATGAATACGAGAGAAATAGACGATATCTTGCGTCCATTGTGTAGTGATTTTCTAGGTGTGTTTCCCTCCAACCATATTCCAAATGGGAGGGGCTGGTCAGTAATTAATCTCGACAAGTGTGACAAACCAGGGAGTCATTGGGTGGTTTTGGGTGATTGTGAATTTTTGTTAGCTTCGGACTGTAACCTCTTACGAGTACTTTGCTGGAACATTTAAAAAAGAGGTGTAATGGAGATAAGTGGTGGTACAATACTGTAAAACTTCAAGATTTTAATACGAAAACTTGTGGTCATTTTTGTATTTATTGCATCTTGAAACGTTGCGAAGGGGCTTCCCCTCTTCAGATAGTTGATTTTTTAAAGTGTTAAACCTGATGTAGAACGATTTGTTTACGATTATGTTAATAATCTCGTAGTGTAATTTTTTTTTTTTATGTTAAATAAATTTGTATAATTTTTATTTATTGTGTGTTTTTCTTTTTATGTTCTCCAGGTGTACTGATGTTCACGTGTGGGCAGTGTGGACGGACGTACGGGACGAGGGTGCCCCTGGCACGTCACACGAGGGCTTTCCACGATCGTAATCACGTTTGTGATGTGTGTCATCGGTCCTTCGCAAATGACATCAACCTGAGACGTCACTCCAGGCTGCACCTCGTCACGTGCCCCGTCTGTCGGCACATATTTTCGACGCACGATGCGTCCCTTCATCACAGTATCGAGGCTCACACCAACCGACCGCCGGAACCACCAGTGTTCAGGAAAGAGGCAACGGTGTTTAGATTGTACTTCAAAAGGTATACGTACACGTTATCCAGCGATACGCGTGACGTTCGTGACTATTTGGAGAATGTGAGACGACACCTTTTGACTTTGTTCTCTTCTCCTTTCGAACAGATGGGTCAGTTTAATTTTCTACTCTGCATCAGCGTTGTTTTAGAAAAACTACGGTTTGATGAGGAAACTGAACGCATGCCCATCTATTTGTGCAGTGGTGCTCATCAATAATTGTTGTCTTCTGAATTTATTGATGATGGATTGCTCAGTGCGATCGGTAAAATTCTTGATCAATTAGACTCTTTTCAGAAGCATGGGTCAGGGTGGGTGGTTTTTAGGATTGACGGTTGTGACATTCACGTTGGTAGGTACGTACCTTTAAGCGGTGGGTGTGGAAATGTAAGACTTGACAAATTTTTGCAAGATAAGCATGCAGTAGTGAACGTTTTATGTGATGACAATAAGTGCTTCGTGTACAGTGTCCTGGCTGGGCTGTATCCCGCGAATGATCACATCAATAGAGTAATCCATTATCATAAATACATGTCTTGGTTAGATTTGAGTGGGATTTCCTTTCCTACACCTGTAAGTGACATTGCAAAATTTGAATCTTTGAATGACTTGTGTATTTTATTGTATGGGTACGAGAACAAAAATGTATTTCCGATTTTTTTGAGCAAACGAACCAATTGTAGGGAAGTTAAACTATTGTTAGTTAACGGTAATCATTATTGTTGGATTAAAAATTTCAATACATTGGTGCATACAAACGATCAGAAATATGTATGTCACTATTGTTTCTCGTACTTCCGTTCCAATACCGCTTTGGTTGACCATCTTAGTTTGTGCAGGACTTTTGCTCCTCAACAAATAAAGATGCCTACTGAGAAACCGTTCATGGAGTTTACGAGGTACGACCAGGAATTGCCAGTTCCGTACGTGGTGTACCTCGATTTTGAGTCGGTACTGTCCAAAATAAGTTCGTGTAAGCCGGATCCTTCATCCTCGTATACTCACAGAACGAGTTTACACCAACCGAGTGGTTACGCTTACGTTGTTGTTGCCCACGATGGTAGTGTTTTCGCACATCGGGTGTTTCGAGGTGAAAATTGCGTGGATGATTTTTTTTCTCGTTTAGAAATAGTTTATGGAGAGATCAAAGTCATTAAAGGGGGAATGCGTGCTTTGGTAGCCGATCATGCTTGGTTGTTGGACTATGCTAGCGCAACCCATTGTCATATTTGTGGTGACTTGTTCGGTGTTGGTGACATCAGGGTACGGGACCATTGTCATTTGAGTGGTAAATACAGAGGTGCGGCTCATAATTCATGTAATTTACAGTACAGGTTTAAAGATTTTCTGCCAATTTTCTGTCACTGTTTAAAGTCATATGATGGGCATCTGGTAGTAAAAAGCCTGTCTTATTTTAAAGATAAGAATATTTCTGTCATTCCGCAAAATACTGAGAGGTTCACCTTGATACAAGTTGGAAATTATAGATTTTTAGACAGTTTTCAGTTCTTGTCCGCTTCGTTGAGCACTTTGGTTGGTACCTTAACTGATTTTCCTATCATGAGGAAAATCTTTCCAGATACTCACGCTTTGTTAAGCAGGAAGGGTGTTTATCCTTATACGTATTGTTATTCGTTTTCAAGATTTAATGAGACTCGGCTGCCTCTTAAGGAAGCCTTTTATTCAGATTTAACTAATACTCACATTGGTGACGATGAGTATTCGTACGCTAATACGGTT
Organism: Lithobius niger; assembly: GCA_023313725.1. Taxonomy (NCBI): domain Eukaryota; kingdom Metazoa; phylum Arthropoda; class Chilopoda; order Lithobiomorpha; family Lithobiidae; genus Lithobius; species Lithobius niger. The sequence continues at coordinate 35,880 of JAHWFP010005709.1, forward strand.
TGGAGAGAAACAAATTGTCAGACGCTAGGTCAGTACCACGACATGTACGTTTTGGCTGATACTGCTCTTTTGGCTGATGTGTTCGAACAGTTTAGGACTCTTAGTTTGAAACAGTACAATTTAGATCCTTGTCATTTTTGCACCCTCCCTGGTCTGAGTTGGACAAAGGTGCTTAAAATGACTGGTGAGCGATTGGAGTTGTTGACGGATGTTACAATGTACAATTATTTTACTGCAGCCATACGAGGTGTTGTCAGTATAATCTCTAAACGGTGCGCCCGTGCTAATAATCCTTTGGTATCAAATTATGATCCCGATGTTGAACGCAGTTACATTATGTACATAGATGCTAATAATTTGTACGGCTTTTGTTTGAGCGTGCCGTTACCTTATTCACATTTTGTATGGCTTACAGAACGGGAGCTCGCTTCGCTCGATTTGACTTCTTTGCCTCCTTGCATACTTAAGGATCTCGAATATCCGGATGATTTACACGATTCTCACAGGCTCCCTTTGGCTCCGGAACATATCGCGATAACTGAAGATATGTTGTCTCCCTTTAACAAGGAACAAGCTGCTAAACAAGGACCTTACGTTCCGGGTCGAAAATTAGTACCTCATTTGATGGAACGTAAGGAGTACATTTGCTATTACAAGAATTTGATGTATTACGTTTCGAAGGGGCTTAAAGTCACTAAAATTCATTCTGGCATTAAATTCACCGAGAAAGCATGGTTGGCCCCATACATCTCTTTTAACAGCATGAAACGAAAAGAGGCAAAGAGTGAATTTGAGCGGTCTTTCTACAAATTGGCAAATAATTCTATCTTTGGTAAGGCTATTGAGAACGTACGGCAGTACATAAATGTGACACTAAGTACTAGCGTAAAAAAGTCTCTCAAATTGATGAGCAAGCCTACGGTCGAGTATTTCGATGTTTTGAACGATAATTTGATGCATTTCAAAATGCGTAAACAAGCTGTGACTTTGAATAAACCTGTTTTTTTAGGCTGTGCAGTTTTGGAGTTGAGTAAATTAGTCATGTATTTCCACCACTACGACTACATGTTGGAAAAGTACGGTAAGAATTGTAGATTGTTGGGAAGTGACACAGATAGTTTTTTTTACGAAATCAAAACTGAAGATGTGTACGCTGACATGGGTCAATCTTTGCATCTTTTTGACACTAGCTCCTACCCAACTAGTCATCCATTGTATTGTACCGATAACAAGGCTAAACCTGGAGTTTTCAAGGATGAGTGCAATTCGTTGCCCATAGAGTCGTTCATTGGTTTGAAAAGTAAGATGTATTGTTATACTTGTAACAATAGTGACAAGAAAGTGGGGAAGGGGATGCAGAAATCTGTGTTACAGGGTACTGTTACACGTGATCATTACAATAGATGTCTACGTGATCATGAGTATTTCAGTTTTGAGCAGTCTAGTATCAGGTCCTATCTCCACGAAGTTTACAGCATTGTTCAAAATAAATTGGCTTTATCTGTGACCGACACGAAAAGGTTCGTTGATTGTACAGGATTGGATTCTGTTGCATACGGTCATTGTACGTTACGAAACAAACAATAAGTATTTTTATTTTTCTGGAGTGTGACAATTATGACTACTTTCGTACGACAACCTTTTTCGTCATGCTCCGACTTGAAAATACTTTTTGTTTGAGATTTTTGTTTGTAATTTTTGTTTATTTTACATGCTCTTGTGCATATACTTTTGTCTGTAATCAATGGTGGGTGTTGTATGTTATTGGCTATTTTTGGCATTTTGTATTTTATTGGTTGTAGTTTTTAGGTCTTATTAAATGCTGCATATGAAAGCTTGTCTCCCGTGTCTTACTTTCATTTGGTTGTTAGTCTTTGTTGAAACATACAGGTTTTATATTTCACATCAACTAACACGTATAAAATCACGTAAGGATATACTAGGATAGACTAAAAACCGTGAGCTTATTTTTAATGGTATAGTTGTTACTGGGAGCGATATTGTTGAACTAATGGTATGTTTCTGCCCGTCAAACAAAAAGAAGCCCCAGCCAATAGGTTTTGACGAGTTACTGGTTGGACTGTGCAAAATTGACCCTGCTTTTCTCGTTAGACATCGAACGTGATCACCAGGCCGGACGGAAGCAAATTATTAGTGGTACGGCTGTTGTGAGGCTTCGGGCCCCCGGCCCACCACAGGATTCCAATAATAATACTTAAGCTAAACATTATTTTTTTTATTATTATTTACTTAAATTATTAAACATGTTGCAATCTTGCAGCTTGTTACCTCATCATTTTCTATGCCCAGATAAAAGCTTCCCGAAAATTGCTGACATTTGTTCAAAATACTGGACAAAAGTGTTAACCACTGTATCACTTGGTTCCTTGTGCACAAGTAGTACCAGCAGATGGTTTAGTCTATATCTAGTCTCACAGTCGAACGCAAATAAGTTGCATTTGTTTTTAATAACAATCAAAATTCTTACCCATTCTGATCTGTTATGATTACTAGTAGCAAGGGTAATAAAATTCATATTACCCTTGTTAGTAGTAAATATATTTCAACAAGTAAAGAGAAAAATTTAGGGGTTATATCTGCATTCTTTACGGGAACGCCACCAAAGCGGCCGCTACTGCCTAACATTTATGAAAGTCGCTACTGCCCTTTGAATGTGGAAACACCCGGTTTTTGTCAGCGCCGCCGTCGAAGAATGTTTTACCAGCGCACTGCTTCGGGGTAAAAGGTTGATTTGTCAGGCAGGGCAGCTTACCATCCAGACAGCGAGTGAGCAACTTCCTACTTCGCTCGCACTGGGCAGACAAGGGTCGCAATGGAACGAACGATTATGACGATCAGCATGCGTTTATGCAGGTGTTTTTTTTTTTAATTAAGTCTCTAAAACTGGTACCAGCCGTACCGCTTCCGTCGGCCCTGGTGATCACCTATATGAACTGATGTTGTTGGTGACTCGATTCATTTGTTGCACCGCTTTTATCATGGACAGTTATCGGCTGTTGCTCGATGCTGTGAAACATCCTTGGTTTTTTAAGACATTCTTGTTGTTGTTTTTATTGTTTAATTCTGTACCATTGACTTTGGATATTGTACGTATGTCCCAACAGACGACTGAAGAACATCTATTTGTTTCCTCCGTTTGTTCCACTAAAGATGTTAAGAACTGTAAAACTGAAAGTTTTATCGCATCAGATTTCCTTTTGTTTTCTTCATGTGATAGTACTAGTGTGTTTGCTTACATGGATCGAAATGGTACGTTCCTCCCTTTTTCACATGATGAATTTGAAAACATATAATACATGCCAAGTCCATACTTGCGATGTAATTTGTTTGTGTGCCGATGAATAAAGCAGTTAGTTGTAGTTTGAATGGTTTCCTTGTCTATTTCTTTTCTGATATTCTGATACTTTCAAATGTCTCAGCCACTCTGAGTACTTTCTCGTGTTTTCAATATCTAAGAGGGGTAAAGAAGGGTAAATACAGTGAGGAGAGTAAATGAGGGTAAAGAGGGTAAAGCCATAAAAATGTGACGTCATTTCTGGACGAAAAAATACGTTTTTTGACGTCATTTCCGGTTTTTGACGTCATTTCCAGTTTTTGACGTCATTTATTCAATATGGCGGATCCATTATGATGGACCGGAAATAGCTGTAGTACGTACACCTTCTTAGGCCGGAAATGACGTCACAAACCGGAAGTGACGTCACGATCCAAGATGGCGGCCGAACCGGAAGTGGCGTATCCCGTACATATTGCTACTACTAACAAGTGTGTGTAGCATCAGTTTCTAGTGAAAGTTGGTTTCTAGTGGTGTTCCACAGGGATCGGTGTAAAGGTGTTGGGCCCACTACTGTTCCTTATCTATATTAATGATTTTAAAAACTAAAAATTCCACCATTACGACCCCTAAATTTGCTGATGATGTGAAATTCTGTAATACCGTAAAAGAAAAGGAGGATCATGCAGCATTGTCCTCATCCTTATTGGATCTAGAACTTTGGTCTCAAAAATGGTCTCAACTTTGGTATCAGGCCCCAATGTAAGGCCTTCCAGATTGGACCAAAAAATACGGCGATGCAAAATATACTTGAGGGTACAGTGCTTGACCATGTCACCGAAGTCAAAGACTAAGGGGTGTGGTTTAACAAGTAATCTTAAGAGCGAAATTCACTGCAATAACATTGGCAAGACTGCTCGGCAGAGAATGGCAATAATTAAAAGATGTTTTACTTCTGGTGATATAAACACCTTGTGCTGGGCATTCACTGTATTTGTTAGGTCTATACTAGAATACGCAAGTCCAGTCTGGTCTCCACATTTAATAAAGAATATAAGCCATATTGAGTCTGTTCAGAGAAATTTTACGAAGTATTTGCCAGGTATGAAACGTAAAACTTACGCATAACGTTTGAAAATTTTAAATATTGATTTACAGGAAGTGAGGAGACTTAAGCAGGACCTATAAGCCTGACCTTTTCAATTTTACATGGATTGACCGACTTGGGGAGCAACCATTTCTTTTCATTAAAGGAAGGAAATCGGACAAGGGGTCATATCCTTAAATTAATAGTAAGGGCTAGTAGGAGAGATTGTCGTAGGTTTTTCTTTTCTCGTAGCGTCGTGGGTCCCTGAAATGATCTTCCCGCTGATGTTGTCACGGCACCAACACTTGCTACCTTGAAAGAGAGGTTAGATAATGTTGCTCTCACCAGATACGTTAAGTTTTCGTAGTTTTTAAGACAATGGTCTCAACCTGCTATTTTTTATTGTAAATAAGTGTACTTTTGTTAATTTTATTTTAGGCAAGGTATAAGTGGATAAACCTATCCCTTCCCTGTCGTTTGTGCTGAGATCGCAAACATACTGACTCAGTGCTGACCACATTTGCTGTGGGATTTTTCGTAGTACAATTTTTTTTTATGCATTAGGATTGACAATGTTTTTTTTTATGCATTAGGATTGACAATGTTTTTTCTTATGCATTAGAATTGACAATTGGTCTTGGCCAAGCTTTGCTATACCTTGGACGAAGCTATACTTTATTTATTGTTATATCAGAATTATTGACAATGACTCTCAGCGTTTCCTCTCACTTGTCCCTTACGTTTGGTGATGCCATCGGGGACCATTGTGTCCCTGGAAGGTCTAACCGTGGTGGTGGGGCATTCGTGACCCCAACCTAATTCCATCAACTCTTCCTCTGCTGCCACGCCATTTGTCTTCATTTTAAACTTTTAAACTTTTGTAATCAACGACTTTTAGTTTTAATTTCGGATGGCAGTTAGCGATCGACAGGTCTTGCCATTCTGGTTGCATTTGCAACAAATTTATTAATTAATTAATTAATTTATTTATTTATTTATTTATTTATTAAGCGTTTGACCACTGCACAATTAGGGGACGCACTGTCCCGGAAACAAACAGCCATGCACGCAGAGCCGTAGCCAGCACCCCCGCACGTGCGGGGGTTTTCTTCAGGTGAGGAGCACGAAGCGCGACAAGGCCTTTATTATAGTAGCCTACGATATTAAGTTTTGTTTACAAACTCGAGGTTATTTCCAAAGAACTGCGTAACGTAAAAAGGTGGTGAAGGTTTCAAATGAAAGATCATGCTCTCCAAATCTTGTAAAAAAAACAACGTAAAATTCCAAACAAAGAAAAGAAGTTCAGAAGTTGATGAAAACATGGTTAAAAATTGAAAGCTGCCATTTTGTTGGTAAGCGAAACAAAAATTGACTGTTTCTGAATAAAGCTTGCAGTTTAGAATGAGTTAATCATATATGTTTATAACTTCAAAAAAATTTCACGCCAAAATGACAAAAAAATAACAAATTTATTTCTTAAAAAGTCTGCTTCAGGGGGCGAGTTATATTATTGAACACAGAAACGGTAACCCACCCAAAAAAAAGTGCGGATTGTAATTAATACTAAAAAATTTTGAATACTGCATTAAAACGACTTGTTTATTAATTTGTTTTTAAACCCAGTAATCAGAAAAAAGACACAAAACAGTGTATAAACTTTCAAAACTTACAGTCTGATTTGGTCAAATTAACCTGGTCCTCTATTTACAAGACTGATGATGTCGATGTTGCGTGGGATAAGTTTTTACGAATCCTAAAGCAACTAGTTTCCGTAAATAGTTCCTTAGTGAAGGTTTCAAATTCTGGACGGAAACCTCTTCCAAAGTCAATTAGGAAGCTATTAAATAAAAAAACTAGATTGTGGCGAAGATACAAATGTGATAAGTCCCATGAAAACCTTCAGGCATATAATGATATTCGTTCAGTATTCTCGACCGCCAGAAGAGACTTAAATCGTCAAATTGAACATAGGGTAATCACAGAGGGAAACCTCTCTTAATTGTTTCGATTCTACCGGAAAAAAACAGGGATTACTAGATCGATTCCTCCGCTTAAATATAACGGAGAGTATGTGGTGGAAGACCTAAAAAAAGCAATCCTTCTAAACGATATTTTTGCTTCTAATGGGATTAGAGATAATCAAAGAGTCCCTGTGTTCCAGCCACAGATTCCTGTTGATCGAGAAAATTGCTCCGAAGTAAATATAAATCAGACTGCAGTCTCTTTCGAATTTGAAACCTAGCCACTCACTTGGACCAGAAGGTTTCTCAGCCTATTTCTACAAACAAATACGGTTTCAAATCTACAAGCCACTTACACATATTTTTAAACTTTCTTTTGCTGCGGGAAAAATCCCATATATTTGGTCTGTAGCAAATGTCATTCCAATTTTTAAGGGAGGAAATGCTGCTGACCCAAATAACTATAGACCAATTGCTCTAACCGCAGTTCCATGTAGGCTAATGGAGAAAATTATTAGGGACAAAATGATGTCGTACAATACAAAATTTAATTTGATTGACAATGACCAATTTGGTTTCGTCCCAGGTCGTTCATCTACCCACCAATTATTACTGGCTCTTGACGATTGGACACAAGCACTGGATTGTGGCCTACCAACCGATGAGATTATTTTTGATTTTAAAAAAGCATTTGAATCGGTGATCCACGAAAAGTTAAAACTGAAGCTTAAAATTCTGGGATTCGACGTAAAAGCTTCTGGATTGGATTTCTGCTTTCCTGAATAAACGAACACAACGTGCACTTTTGGGTAAGACTGTGTCTCCACTCACAGAAATTATTAGTGGGGTGCCACAGGGTTCCGTGTTGGGCCCTCTCCTCTTTGTCTTTTTTATAAATGATCTTAAATGTGAAAATCTTGAAATTCAACAAGGAAAATTTGCAGATGATCTAAAAATACATGCAAAAATCACAAACTCCCAACAACATGAAACATTACAGTGTAGTATTGATTACGTCGGAAATTGGGCTGATCAGTGGCAATTGCCAATATCAATCTCTAAATGTAAGTGTTTCCATATTGGCAAGGGAAATCATGACTTTGAATATGCCTTACAAGGGGTACTTTTACCGCACGTCGACTCAGTAAAAGATTTGGGTATTTGGTTTAACAGGGACCTTGGTTCAACCATGCATTGTAACTACATTGCAGCCCAAGCAAATCGTCGTTTGGGACTGGTAAGGCGGGTTTTTACCTCAGGTTGTGTTAACACTAAACTATGGGCATTTAAGGTCTATGTGAGACCAATTTTGGAGTATGCGAGCCCTGTTTGGTCCCCCAACTTACTGAAGGATATTGACAAATTGGAGTCTGTCCAAAGGCGTTTCACTAAATCTATCCCAGAGCTGTGCCGTCTGCCTTATAGTTTACGACTGAAGAGACTTAACTTAGACTCCCTCGAGCTGCGTAGATTGAAGACTGACCTGATACTAACTTTCAAAATTGTTAAAGGACTTTTGTCTCTTGATCTCCCGCTATTTGATCTGAGCGAGATTACTTGGACCAGGGGACACAATCTCAAGCTTGTTGTGCCCAGATCGAGACTGGCCTGTCGATCAAATTTCTTTGCAGTGAGGGTAGTTAATGCTTGGAACGCGCTGCCAAATGATCTAATTAATTTGCAAGGTGTAAACGCCTTCAGAAGATCGCTTCATAAAGTGGATTTATCAAGTTTTCTCAAAAGAAATTTTCATAACATCTAATTTACGCATTTTTATATTGACAATCGGCCTTATTTATTGGCCGTGCTCTTTTCTGTTCTGATATCATTTGCTTTTTTTAGGCGGATTATTAGTGATCAATCCTTGTCCTTGCTTCGCAACAAAATTTTTATTTATTTTTTTTACGTGAAGCTCTACTTACGTTAAGACTTTTAAACTCTTTACATTTTTTACGTTTTTTATTCATTATTTTTTTTTTTTGACAAATGGCCATCCACCCTTCTTCTTTTCCATTCGACTGGCGATACCATCGGGGACCTTTGTGTCCCTGGCAGGTCTAACCTTGGTGGTAAGGCAGTTGAGATCCTAACCCACCCTTCCTAATTTGATCCCACCTTTCCATTGGTCATGCAATTTTTAAAAATTAAGTTTTACCTGTACGCAAGCTTTTGAATTTTATTTTGTATTGTTTTTACTTTCCACCTTCGCATTCCCTATCTACCATGTTTTTTTTTTATTATTAGTTTTTATTTACACACGTCTTAAATGCAGCCCCTATTAAGGCTGGCAGTCAGCGATCCCCGTGATCCTTGCCAGACCTGTTGCTCCAGCAACAAAATTATTATTATTATAAAAAAAAAACATATTTACTTTTTTGAACGGTGTTGAAAAATTTTTTCCAAAAAACTCATATTCGCAACCACGAAAAAAATATTCATTGTGGAATGGGATTTTTTGTTTGTGGGTAAGGAGGGGGAGGGCAGGCGCTACATTTCTGGTGCGGGGGTATAAAAAAATTTCTGGCTACGGCGCTGCATGCACGCTCAGCCCAAAACGAATTTAGCAGTTTGAAATCGCTATAAAAACAGAATAACCATATGAACACAATTTTTGTTTAATTGTAAAGCATTCTGCTATCAACGGCCATGAAGACTGCTGCTTTCAGGATACAAGAGATAATATTTTACACTAGTAGTGTTACGTTTTAGATATTATGGATCAGTTTTGGATAATTCGACTATCTTTTAACACAGGTAAGCCACAATATTCTCTAAACTCACTGCAGTTTATCAGACGCAGAGGAATACTTAAGACCATTCCGTAACTAAAGGCTACTGAACTAAGGTTCAACACACTCATGGCTCAACTAACATGACACTGCAACTTTTATAGGATCTGTTGTGGTTTAATCAAGAAATTGCTATCCACCGTGGGTTAACCAAGTTTAATACCATCATGATTATGGTTTTACTACAGGTTAAATACATTTCCCAGCCATGATAACCGGATTTTGCTACTGCAGTTTACCCATAGTTAAAATACAATAACCATGATCGCCATAGTAGTTCGTCAACCTCTGTTTGATAATTATTTTGCTAGGCTAAAAATATTTTGATTTTTGGTGGTCCTTTTCTTGTTTGTACCTTAGTTCAGTTAAAACTTGACCAAAATACTAAACGAGCTCAATTAATTTTATTACTTCGTAATACTTCGGCATATCAACCAGTTTAAATTTGAAACAGTTCCAAAACCAGAAGGAGTTGTATCACAAACAGTATAGATTCGTGGTTTAATTTCACCCATTGAAAATAAATCTGTTGGATTAATTTGGGAACTGACAAACCGTAATGATTTCGCCAATACCTGCCTGTACTTTATTACACGGATTAATACCTACTACCCATGTTTTCAAGTTCTTGTTGTTGTGGTTCTTCTGCTGCTGCTTCTTATTCTTCTTTTTTAGTTCATCCTACAGTTTTTGTGGAAATGAATCCAATTTTTTTCTTCTTTAGTAGCCTTCATTCACTTGGTGTGTCTTTTGGAAGTGTCAAAACTTAACACAATTTTAAGGATTCGAAATCAAGCAGATTGTGACTTTGTTTACTAGAAACCTGTATCTAAGAAAAACCGCGCAAAATGCCGAGTATTCTTATCGGCGCCCAACTATAGTCACAAACGATATGAATCCAAAGTATACAAGCACTGGTAACGCTAAACCTATTTCAGTATCGTGCAGGCATATGCAATGGTTCGACACAAAGAAAATCCTGTCAATATCAGTAAAATATTGTTATTAGAACAAACGAAGAGCACAGTAGGCTAACAATGTGACTTACTGCGATCATAGGAGAAGAGAGGTACTGAGGTAGGTGAACATCAGTAATGATGAACTAGATTACTATCATGCTAACTCAACACAATCAAATTGTCAGTGACCTTGATAATATCAAGTTAGCATAGTGGTCTAGGGCACTGGAGACTCAGTCCAAAGACCAAGCTGGATCAATTCCGTTACTTATGATTACATGAATTTTTTCGTGATTACTTTTTTTCGACTCATCGTCTGCAGTTCACAAGGTTGGCTTTACAGCGCTCTTCGTTTGTTTGAAAATCCTGCGTTTTTCTCTCAAATTCCAAGTGTTTAATGATCTGTTAAGTGAATCCCAGTTTGGATCTAAACCGTATTTCTCACTTGCGTTTGCATCGTGATGCATTGGTATAGATCGAACTCCAAAATGCTTTCCACTTGTGGTTTTAATGCTTGGTATAGCTTCGAAACCTAATCTTACACCTCTACCTGGCTATGTTGCAGCCTGTCGTTCCAGAACAAGCCTTGTAATTGTGTTTCTTTCCTTCAGACATTCTTTGGCTGGCAACCGTATCGACTGATGGACCGAGCCTTCTTTACTGTGTTGTGTTACAGACTAATTGCAAGCACGTGGCAGGCCAGCTGTAAAACGGAGAGGAAATTCCCGCCAGGCAAAGAGTAGGCAGGAGAATGCATTGATGCCTGCATGACCGAGCTTCACAATACTTGGCCTTGCAGTCTTTAGCAAGGGACGATGTTGGACTCAGGGGGTTGTTTGATAGTCTTAGCTTTCGTATTATTTATTTATTTATTTAAGAACAACAATTAGCCGTCAGTTTCCAAATAGGAATATGACGATATCAGTGAGCAGTACAAAGAAGGTAAATAAAAATACCTCACAGGACAAAAAAGAGGCGGATGGTAAGTCCCTATGATCTGAGGCTGAGCATGGTTGCCACAATTCAAAGTAGAATACAACACAAGAAGAAAACATAATGGAAACTCAAAAACGCTTCACCCTTAAAATATTGGAATTGCAGGTAAAAGGTTAGTATGACAATCTCACGTGCACGAGGTTTTGGGGTTGATCCTGACCTCAGCCACACCTAGCGTTTTCGGTAAAGGTAGGGCCCTGTCATGCCTCGTGTTCACACCGACTGTGGCACATAAACATTTCCTAAGAATTTCCGATTGTTTTTACTGAGCAAAATTGTACTTCTTGCGACATGACTTTAACTGGGAGTGCGTCAAACCTCCAAGGTCTTAGCTTTCATAAGTTGTATTGGTGTGAAGAAATTAGTTAGTTCAGCCTGGATACCAGCAAAATTTCAAGTCTGCTTCAACTGTGGCAGTGGCAATCAATCATGATTTTCAATGCTTCGGAGCCACATATTCAAAGAAAATGTATGTCGCCTGAGGATTGGCAGATTGACAGTGATATGCGATGAAGCCGAATTCCGTTACAGGGGGCATATAAATAACAGGTGATTACTTTTTGCACTTTGGTGCTCTAAGCACAAGAAGTAAGCAAACTTAAGGAATACATTAAACCCACTAGCAGGGTGTGGGTGAGTCACGGTTATTTCATAATCCCATTTCCTGAACAGAAACAAAAATACGTGGAACTTTGAATGTAGTAATGAAAGTAGAGGGGTTAAGCAATAATAGCACGCCTTTGTTAAAATTTGTGTGTTAGGAAGTAAGATTAAACGTGCCAAAACGAAAAGGTAATGTCTTGTTATCTAGACACACGCTAGTGTGTCGCGCCAAGTTAAGCAACAAACATCACATCAATTCAATTGTCGAGGTTGTAATCCATTGTAGCGCGACGCCATAGCGTCAGTGTCTTATATCTTGAAGCATAGTTGGGCACATTTCAGGTACTTGGGGAAAAATAATAATGCGGTACAAAAGCTTAAATTGTGTTGAAATCGTGAGCAATGAGCCACCTCACAAAAATTAACTCGTGTAGGAATGCCAGCTAAACTGCTTTCAATGCAAAATCTGATCCTCAATAACGTTGTAAATGTGTTACTAGTTACTAGCTACTAGCTAGCTACTCCGCTCATCCCTATGTTAATTTCCATAGGGTGATTATTCATCGATACCGAGATAACGGGAAGTCTTCCAGCTATGAAATTGGGCGAATGGGTGCAGTACAATACGAACTACGTACCTTTTATGGTTTGGAGCTTGATGGCGGAACGGGAATGGCGTGGGAGGGCGCGTAAGTACGAGAATATTGTTATAACCATTGTTAGTATTGTCGGCATCTTCTCTTATTGGACGGCCAAGGTTCGGACAATGAGAACGTGAATACTGACGTGCGTGCCTAGACACACACTAGTGTATCACGACAAATCTAAACAACGTTGCAAAGAAATTGTATTCACGTCCAATTCACAAAAAAATAAACCAACTCTAACAACAAAGTCAAAAACTGAAATAAACCAATTGTAATAACAAAGTCAAAAACTGGTAAAGAGGCCACTAAGTTGAGAGTGGTTAGGCCCTTCAAAGGAGTGATATCAACACACCAAAACTAACTAAATAAAACAAATTACAACAAAAAATAAAACCAAACCAAAAACCTATAAAGAGGTGACTAAGTTGAGAATGGTTCGTCCTATTGGCAAAAGATAGTAGCAAATTGTTGAAAAGACCAATTTCTTGTAGAAGTGGCATTTTATTACAGATCTGCACGGTAGTGGATTTGAGTCAATACACATTAAAAAAAAAAGGAGTATTATCATATCAAAAATCAAAACTGGTAAAAAGGGGCCAGCAAGTTCCGAATGGTTCGGCCCTTCAAAGGAGTGATATCAGCACACCAAACCATTCGCCACCTTAATCGCACCGAATAATACTTTGGACGTTAAATGAAAACTTGAACATTGCTACCGAAAGTAGCAATGTTCTAGTTTTCGTTTAACCTTCGAACTATTAAGCGGTGCGATTAACTTGGCGATTGTTTTAACTCGACGATTTGGTATTTTGTTTGTCTGCGTGTGTGTCTCAGTTTGTTCGGCAGTTACGGCCAAACGCATGAACGGATTCGAACGAAATTTGGTAAGAATATTTCCGCAAATATGTAGGGATGAACGACGTATATACTTGATTTTTAACCTTCACTAACTATCCAAAATGGCGGCCAAATTAAGGGCTTTTTGCTTATATCTTCTAATTCGTTGAACAAACTGAACACAAACTGATTTAAACCATCAAAAAGGACCCACTCAACTTCCGTGAAATTTCAGCTAGAGGGCCCGAAATAACGTCCAAAAAGCGGTTTCCAATAGTTACAGCCAAACGCATGAAGTTATTCCAATGAAATTCGGTAGGAATATTCTTTGAAATACGGCTGAACGAACAACAGGTGTACCTGATTTTTCATCTGTTGCTAGCAATTCAAAATGGCAGACCAACTAACGTATTAAACGAAAATTGGTTTAAAATCGTTTTCTTATCTAGGACTGGATATCGTAGACACGGTATTTTTAGGATAGAGCGTGAAGTTTATTATGAACTTGGTTTAATTACTTAAACTCGTTGCTTGTTGCAGTTGGGCGTTGTTTCATAGAAATTTGCATGTGTTTGCCGTCTAGCAATCGGCGCTCCGTGTAAGTGGCGTTTCGAAAGACGGCTTGTGCCGTGTATTCCGTAATACGTGATGTATTTGTAATAGATATCCGTGAATTAGACCGGGTTATCCCGAAATAATTGCTCGTCTGC
>JAHWFP010005709.1:61617-102944 GCA_023313725.1 Lithobius niger
ACTGTGTCGTGCAGGCGCAGTGGGAACATGTAAGCAGGCGGATACACTCAACCGAAAAACCTCCAAAAACATTCCATTGAAGACAATGTAATGCTAAAATTATCAGGTTAATATGTTTTGGCAAACAAGAAACTAAAAATTGACATCATAGTCACGTGACCGGAAGTGACGTCATTAACCCCACTGTGACGTCATAATTGCGGGTCACGGAGGTAGCAAAAGGATGCAAAAAAAGTAGCAAAAGGCACTTTTGCACCATCCTCCAGATCGATGAAAATGAAACAGTGAGGGTAATGACATCACTTTACACCACCTCCAGATTGACTAAAAAAAAGTAGCATCAGGCACTTTTCCACCATCCTTCAAATAGATGAAAAACGAAAAAGGTAGCAAAAGGCACTTTCCCACCATCCTACAGATCAACGAAAACGAAAAAAGTAGCAAAAAGTACTTTCCCACCATCGTCCAGATCGATGAAAACCGGAAGTGACGTCCCCATTTTTATCACGTGACCGGGAAATAGGGGTAATGACGTCATTTCCGTCCGGAGTGGTTCCGGCAACGTCCCAATCGTCTTTTTACCCTACAATAATTCTGGGTTTTGTAAATTTACCTTCTGCTGGAACTGTACTTTGTCATTCTTACCCCCGCAGAAGCTTTGTTGCTCGACCCCTTCATCCAACAACAATGATTCTGGAATATATGCCAATCAAATACTGCCCACCCCAAACTTCCTTAACTTACCACGTTTTTACGAATCACTTCCTCCTTACCGACGGCTATGAGTCAGGCGGCAGGCATGGGTTGGCTTGTTACAGAATTGGGATGGATATCTGGTGACATTCTGGTGACATTTTTTTTGTTCATTACCTTTCTTATAATCGCTAATCAGTTATTAAAAGTAATTTTAAAAAGAGCATTGTGTTTTTAATTTGACCACCCGAATTTGATACTCGTGTTAGTCATTTTTTTTGCCGCCCTCTGCCCCCCCCCCCCCCATACAGCACGGCCCTGTATGCAAATATTTAAAAAAATGTGTGTGGGTCACAGAACTGTTAGAAGGAAGGCTCCTGCTCGTTCTCACGTGTGGTGGTCAAAATTAGTTTGATCTAGGGAACTTGGTGAAACCTTGTGACAGTGGCCAGCAAGATAAAGAGGAAAATTGGCAAACACCTAAAAATGTGTGGCCTTGGCCGAATGCTTGTTGTTACATGCAGTTTTCGATGCAGAAGGAAAATTGTAATTAATTGTCATTTATTTGTGCTTTCTCTAAATGGCCTGAAATATTTTGCATGAATTCCACCACTTCTGAGAATACCATGTTTTCGTTACCTTTGACTTTCCGTGAAGATATGGCTAGGTCCCTGTCCCTCAATGCAAGGAACCTTTACCTTTATCAAGGCTTGACAACAGCCATAACACCCAATACAAGACATGGATTTTTAACAAACTCGGCCTAAATCTAAAGGTGCATTATTGCAACAAAGGGCGAGTCTAGCCTAGATAGAGGTGAAGGCTTCTTGCATTGATACAAGGAACATGTTCTGGAGGGCCTACTGAAGTACTGTCAGGACAACTGGACCAGCTGAGTGCTGCTGCAGCAGCTTCTCAACATATTTGTCACACATGCTGCTAAGGTTAGCAGCATGCTTACCTTGGCTTACTTAATGGCTAGCTCGTCCAGGCACAAAGTAAGCAAGAGTAGATGGTATTGACCATCCTTGGTAAGCAACACATTCCTTTGCTGTTATTACCTGTTTTAGTTGTTTTTCTATTCGTATTCCACGAAACCTCAAAATGTATTTCTTTATAAAGAATTTTTTGTTATAAAGGGATAAAAAAAATGCTGGATACGTTACGGAACGAACTGAAAATTCACTCTGTATACAGTCTATGTTGTTTTAACAGATTTCTTTAGCTCAACTGAAGTTGGCACTGAGAGTAGATCGGTTAGTTAAACAACTGTTGAGCGGCTGATGATCAACTGATAATCGTACATTCTGAGGATCGGTTTAAATACTGTAGCGTTATCGGCCATGATCGACCCATTGTAGTATTGATTTATTATTGAAATGCTAAATATAGTAACATTCTGACAGCTTGGGCCCTTATCGCCAAATGGGACCTCTACGCATGTCAATCATTCTATTGTTGGATTCGGGTTCATTAATTGTTCCCCGTATTCGGCGCTTTGAAGTTATATGCCGCCGTAATTAACTGTCCCATGTGGGAGGGATTTATTGTTATTCCTTGAAGTGATCGATCACGAGCAACAATCTTATCGTAATTAAATCTACTTCTAGAAAGTCATTTAGGTTCTACGAAACTGTCGTAAATATTGTCATCTGATAATGCCATCCTTTAAACTCTAACAATAGGTGTAATTACACTTGTTCAGGTTACAAATGATCTTGCCACCTCTCGGTCGTCTTTGAAGAGGACTCCCAATTATATTTACTATCTGGAGTCGTTTTGATCTATCTGAATAAATATTCGGCTTATGCATTTAATAAATGTATGATATTATGCAAATATGTATCTAATTAATTAGTTGTATTCCTTACATAATCCCTGTTCATCCTAAAATCATGGTACCTTTTTAGTGGTTCCTTATTTTAGCTTCCAAACCCAGCTCATTTATAACAGAAACTGCTTTACATAATTAAGCAAGAATTTCGCATTTACCGACTGGTCCAAAGTTAATTGTCGTGTGACTAGGGAAAACGCACCTTCTTTGAGGTAAAAAAAAAAACAACCTTCACAGAAATCAGGGCAATTATTATGTACAGCAAGATTAAATTGCCTCATTAATTGAGCAATAATATTCTGGGTGGAATTGGAATAAAATACTGTATGGCTTAAGTGCATGCAAGACTCGAGAGCGCATTCTCCTTGTAACTGAACTAAAATTTAATAAATTCAATTTTTGTTGCTGTTGATATGAAATAAATATTATTTCGCTTTCTCTGTGCTGGCCACATGGGTTTGTTTTCCCTCTCGCTTTCAAAGGAGGGAGGCGTGGTACTTTCCCATATCGTGTTGTGCTCTACCTTCGACCTCGTTGGCAATGGTCCGGCCAAGGTCGATCAAGGGTGAGTAGGTTTCCCTACCCTCGGTAATTACATCGCCAGCCATTTGGCCTAGTTTTGCTCTAGCTGGGGGAATGAAAGAAAACACAAGCGTTACTGGCTATGTTTTTTCAACTTTCACTATTTTCCGTTTGAAATCTTGTTTCTTGCCTCTTCACATTTTGAAGAAAAGTCACTTTTATAGCCAAACGTGACTGCAATTTGCTTTTATATAGGCAAATTTATAATTAAAAATATGGAATGTCCATGGTTCGATTCGAACAGTACTATTTGACATTGTCAAATTTAATCATTATTTCCCTGCAGTACCAATGGCAACAAGATTTCATCAGAATACAGTCTTCATAAATAAAATATCATATGCATGCTACATACATGAGTCGCCTAGAAACTTGTATGTTTCTGAATACAATGTCACTTGTTTGGTCCTGTGCTGGGATTCAAACTGGCGACCAAGTTATCAAAGTCAGTTCTAACATGCTTTTTTACTTATTTGTAAAGTTTCATGCTACATAGTAACAAAATAAGGATTAGGACAAGGGAGGGGACAGGATACCTGTTTTGTTACCCCGTTAAGTCATATTCGCTTGACCCCTTCATTTAAGTGTCATCTACTGTTATTCCCAATGAACATTTTCATGACTGTGTGCCTATTGCGTACTTAATGTTCAAAATATTTTCACATACTCCACATTTTGGTAGTAACGTTGTTAGTGTCTGTATTTGACTTTAAGTTTCATTTTCATAGCAGCATAACGAGTACTGCAACTCATTATATTTGCGGCTCATTTTGATGTGGTGTGTAAAAATATATTTACGTTTACTTGTATTTGTTTCACCTTTTTGACTACTACGAGACAGTTCAGACTAACCCGTGTGGGAAGCCGTCAATCGTAGCTTTTTAAGAAACTGTATTCAGGTTTGTCTGTTTTCCCTTTTGACTACCATGTGACAGTTCAAACTGACCAATACAGAAAGCCGTCTATCATGGCATTTAAGAACCTTGTTAATGTATATGTGTGTTAACCCCTTTTGACTATCATGTTCAGGTCGAACCTAATGGTTAAGGTTCCGCCAATAAACATGAGTTTTAGAAATTATTGTGTTTCCTCACAATAAATATGTTATACTACAGGATGTGACCGGCACAATCCTTGAGCCTAATGTTGTGCGATGCTCTAGTGACTCGTATTCGTTACTGGAGTGAATGTTGTACATTGATTTGTCTGTAAGGCTATCGCCTAACGAACTCTTTTGCATGGCAAAAGAACCGTTTTTATGCCTATGCTACCTCCCTGGTCCTCCTGAACGTAGGCCTAAGCGACCAATACATCGGAAAGTCAGATGCTGGAATTCTAAAATTCCAGAAACCTACGATTTAAAATTAAATCGAAATGCAGCAATCATACAACATATTTTTTTTTTTTTTATTATTGCTGCTAACTTGTTCCAGATATGCAAGGTTCCAATAACTTGCTGTCATAGACTTTATTTTGCAAGTATCTAAGCGGTGCAATTGCACCTATTTAACTTAGAATATGCAGAGACATCCCTATGCCTACTATTGTTAATTTTGAATATCTTGTTCAGAGCGATGTTGTACAGCTTTTTTTTTGTGTAGGCTAGCACCGGAAGTCACTTTAACTAACTTTTTTTTTCAATTAAGGGGACGAAGTTTTGTCCGACTTCCACGTTACTGAGTGACAATGTAACTACAGTCCTAGTTACCCTGGCAAATCAAATAATACAAGTTGGCCAGACTCCATCATTGATTCGCTAGTTTATAAGTCTGCACTTACAACACTAAGTATCACATGTGGTTGTTGCCAACCAGGAAAAAGTTATTTCCGGCATGCGGTAGATCTTTCAAGGTTTTTCACTACAACCTGAGTAAACGTGTGTAATCTGTTCCTTAGGAACTTACATGTGAGGTACTTTGAAACTTAGTGTAACCATTAAATTAAACTTAACGTTTGGCGTTCCAGGTCTTAAGCGTACCTCACCCTTTATCAAGTTGGATACACATGGTGAATCATTTTATATAATTAACGTTAAGTGTGCCTTACCATAGGTAAAAGCAATGTTTTCCACGTTAATAAGCTTCACAATGAGTAAAAGCAATGTTTTTCAAGTTAATAAGCTATTTGCGTTGCCCCATTAACTTATGAAATTTCTACATTTAAGTTTGCATAGTAATGGTAATTAATTTATGTGTGTCGTGGCAAGGAGGGGTGGGGTGTACATTTACACTGATTCTTTTCACCACAAGGCTAGGAATCACTTATCTTTTCATTCATTAGTCCTGGATCATGTTGGAATGATCCCTGTTCTATGATTTAGCCTCTTTTCTCCATTTTATCTGCCATCCTGACACTTTACCACAATTCACTGTATGTTGCACAATTTTCTGAAAATACATGATTTACACTACATCAGTTATGTTACATTCACGTACATTTCTAGGTAATCTGAAACATATCATAATTATTTACACAATTTTGTATTTGTTAGTGACATTTGTATATATAAATAATTTTATTCCAAAACATTGTTTCAGAATTTTCTTTTCTTATTTTAAAAGAATAATTCTGTATTTTCCCACTATGGAGTGAGTTTGCTAAATTTAGCTTCTAGCAAGCTGTTGCCATGGCCAAGGGTGAGGCGTCCTGACCTACTTTGACCATCTCTTTGACTTGCTGAAGAGTGCACTTGAGCATGTTCACTCTCTCTGCTGAGGGAAGGGGGTGGGCAATAAACGAAAGTGGTCGGCGGGTTGAAAGGATTGGGGTACGGCTCTGAGCCATGTCGCCTTGATCTGACTTCAAAATGTAGCTTGGTCGAGGCTATGTAAACAATAGTTGATGGTTACTGCAACGTTGCTAGGTTCCTAGGAAAAAGAGACGGCCCTCTTTTTGTGACGTCAAGCCTGAACTTTGCACCCCTTGGGTTTGCCAATGTCCATTTTTGGGTCACAGTTTTTCGGACTTGGGAAAATTCGGTGATTTTACCCGCACACGAAGTTGTGTACTTCCATTCGACTGTTTGCTTTCGCTTTCTGCTCCCCAAAGTTTATTTTCATGGATCCACCACAAGAGAGGAGGGTGACCCCCAAAGAGGAGAGGAGCACGGTCGGCAATCTACCTCGCTACATCAAAGACTTTCTATGTCTATTATCGGTTAATCTGCTGCTATTTTCGATCTGTATAGATCACTATGAACACTGAAAAGACGCCAGCGTTATTTTTTGAATGTCTCCACTGGGCCGCCGAAGA
This sequence comes from Lithobius niger, assembly GCA_023313725.1. Lineage (NCBI taxonomy): Eukaryota > Metazoa > Arthropoda > Chilopoda > Lithobiomorpha > Lithobiidae > Lithobius > Lithobius niger. The sequence continues at coordinate 67,979 of JAHWFP010005709.1, forward strand.
GGTTCCGTTTTTTCAGGTGCTACCCAATGAGGATCCGCTGGACTACGTGCTCCGGCTCTTCTTCATGGAGATAATCCTGGAGAATCCGGGGCAAAATATTTTGGTTGATGGTGCCCCGCCCGAAGAGTCTTCATTAGCGCAACAAATGCGATTAAGTGCGCATTATTTACAATGCAGTCCCCTCACGGCCCGACAATGTCTTCATTGTTGGTACCTGACATTTCCTCCATTTCCTCAGGAAACTGAACAATTTTCCGGTTATTTCTGGCGGGCGGTGAATGTGGAAAACACGTTTTTCATGCAACAGAATTTGCACCGGGCGATAGCCCAATTCAACGATGCTGCCCGTTGGCTGGAAGCTGGCCCAGCAACCGACCAACCACTTGACAACATCGCCGAACTTTTCCCCGACTGCTTGCTGGAAGGGCTGCCGCCGCCTCCGGTATGGCAAGCCATTCCGTCTTTTATTACAGAATTACAGATATCTTTAATTTAATTGAAGATATCTGTAATTCTTTAAAGATATCAAAATACATTTGCAGATATCAAAATACATTTGCAGATATCTGTAATTGAATTAGATATCTGTAATTGAATTACAGATATCTATAATTCATTTAAAGATATCTGTAAATACGAGCCATTTATAGATATCTGTAATTCAATTACAGATATCTGCAATTACCGACATCTAGTGGAGAAAAATGTAACCAACGCCAGAAAGGAAGACATATGGCCGCAAGCACAAAGGGGTTGTTTCCTGTCCGCCAGGCCCTACCCTCTGCAATCGGGTCGGGGGCTAATCCTCTAATTCGTCGGGAGGGGGGGGACAATAACCTGCTTACTCAGTCTCAGGCTAGGCTCGCTTGGCTGGGAGCATTGTGTTTGTACTTTGATTTTAAAAGCAAGAGAATGACAACAATTCCGTCACACATCTACTGATATCTCTTTCAATTAATAATTACCAGAAATCAGCTGTCTTACTCGTTAACCTTGTCCAACTCACATATAGTTTAAAACTGAACAAGAGAGGAAGTGAAACAAAATAAAGTAAAAGAACCGGAATTGTATTGATCATTTAATCAATCAAACGCATTCGTAATTACAGGTATTGTAGTAAACGGGAAAATAGCGTACCACTACATTACAGTTGCCTTGATAAAGAAGTCATTTAGAAACCAATCGGTAAAGTGAGGAATTCAGAAATGAAAAAGAAAAATAACATATACCACACAATGTGGAAAATACCAACACAATGTTTATTGGTACTGTAATACCAAAATCGAAACGCTTGGTTTTTACATACAAACAAAAATAGTAAAAAAAAAAAAGAATAGGCTGCAAAAGCTAATATTAGTAAAATTAACAAGCAAAACATTACGGAACAAACTTTCAAAAAGAAATTATCGTACAAACAGTGGCACGTTAGAACAGGCTGATTAGGCGCGACCTACGACTCTGAAAGTTTTAAAAATGTTGTCTTGTATTATAAACAGAATGTGTTTTTCAGAACTTGGACAAACAATTTGGCTCCAAGAAATTTTATTTTTAAAAATAACTTCGTACCGCCCAGATTGACAGCCCAAGGGCCATGACCTTTTAAAAGACCCCCAAACACAATTCGGAGGGGGGGGGGGGGGGTGGAATGCGAGCTCATAACGGACTGGTCAATATTTATGGCCGGGGGAAGGGGGGTACATACACAGAAGGTACACACACAGTACACACACACCAGATCACAGTAATAATACCAATATCGATCTAGTTAATCTTCGTTTAAAATTGCGAACGTTTAGGAGAATTCTCTAGAGCACCAGAACACAATAGCTGAATCCACAGGCTAAAAGCAGAAATAATTTGCATGGTTCAGAACCCTTCCCCCTCCAAATTGTGTTTGGGGATCTTTTAAAAGGTCATGGCACTTGGGCCCCTGGGGTCTGTCAGTCCGGGCCTTTCACCATGACGAGTTGCACAATTTTGGAGCTGCAGACCTGCTAGGACCGCAGTTCCGAGGGGGGGGGGGTACAGAGGGTCGATTGGGCACCACACTACGAAGTGGCCCCAAAACAAGAGTCCGGGGGCCTCCACATAGTAGAGTCAACATATGAAAAATACAAATAAACGTCGGCAAATGCATAAGAAAGTCCTAAAATTTTCTTTGTAAGAGGTCCTGTTCTTTTGGTTCACCCCGACCTCAGAATTGTAGTTGCGGCACTGAGCCATGCTGAAAAGAGCAATATGAATTATAATTTTTGCGTATCAAAATAAGGTATGTTATTTTAAGGATATTTCAACAAAAATCTCAATTTCTGACAATGGACGACTCGATCGGGCAAAGAAAGTATCCCGTGCAAATCATACCATATCTTTCCAGCAAACGTATAACAGTCAGAAATTATCTCTTAATTGAAGTCGGATTTGTTAATGTAAGCCGAAATCAGATTTATTGATTCAAATTTGAACATATTTTTTAATTATTCCTTCATCGACTTTACGAAACCAATCAGCTCAGTTTTACAAACGAGTTAGCACATTCACTTTTATGTGTGTGTGTGTGTTGGGGGGGGGGAATACATAGTGAAACTAAATCATTAATTAGATCAATAGTCAAAATAATTGATAGAAATCTTTGTTTATATTGAAAAAAAATAGTGAATCATTGTAAATCGTGTTAAATCAGTGCACCAATTAGGATTACCATACACAAGTCATATTACAAAACCTCAACTCTAGAAGGAGCATGACGAATTTTTTTAAATCCCACGTGCAAACGCGATCTTTGTGAGGGGTCCCCAGAGACCACGAACAACGTGAGTAGCTGCTGCAGATGGGCAGAGTCTTGGACTCCAAACTAAATGTTGGCCGGCTCGAATCCCGCTCCAGCTTATGCACACGGAGTAAAAAAAAACATATTAGGCTCAGAATCTACCCTATACCTTGGGTTCAAGTTGAAATAAAAATTGTGCACGATACAGGAATACAGCTTTCATAAATCTTGCTTTCATAATTCTTGATAATTAAGTTTAATACTGGTAATCCCATTCTAGATGACAAATTTTGAGACTTATTATTTCGGTTGTAGACGATAAACTGCAAGCGAACTTCCACTCTGTAGGTGAAAAACAAAAAACCTCAGTTACACACATCACAGAAAGCCAGAAAACTAACTGTACTGCGATCAAAATACAGTGGTCGTACGTTTCTAGCGGGGGGGGGGGGGGGGGTTTAAACAGGACGGAAAGACAAATGGGCTCGAAAAGTAATAAATATAGATGCAAACCTATTTACGTTGCCCCCCGCCTCAGAAGAAAATTTTGATTTATCCCACTTCTCTGCTGTCTGTCACAAGTTTTGTTTTGTACAGTTTCGCTGGACATTTTTGCAATGTAAATAAATTGGACCGACAAAAAAAAAAGAATACTAGCCAATAAAACGGCCAAATCAGCTTTCAATTTTGCTATCTGCGCAAATTTATCTGAAGTTGGTGGGGGACAGGAAGAAGCTTCCACTCCCCAGTCGGTACGGCTCTTCTGGTAAATTAAGAGAAATTTAGTTGCGCTCTATGGTTAAGAAATAGAAATAGCCAAAAAATTATAATCGAATCATAGCTGTTTTTTTTTAATTTAATTAATATTATTTTATCCTTTGGTTAATATTATTATTATTACTGTAGTACTTTTAGAACTTTTTAGTAATTCCCATCTAGCTTTTCATTCAATAGCGATAAGAGTAAATTGCAGGCGACCGTTTTTACCGTGCTCGTGAAAAAAGCTTGTGGAATAAAAAATATCCTCTTTCCCCACCTCCCCCCAACCATAAAAAATTTGGATGACTTTTTTGTTCTTTGTGGTGTTGTTTTTGTAGAGTTCGTTGGTTCAGTTGCCTTAGCTCGACTTTCATCTGAAGAAAGCTAAGCAGTTTCACCAGGAAGCGTAATTTTTTTGTAGGGATATTTTAGCAGGATTTTTAGCCATGTAGTAGAAAGAGAACGAACCTCTTGGCTAGGGGATGTGCGAAAAGCATGCGAAGCAATGTGCTGCACACAAGTTTACTCTGCGACACAGATTTTCACCTTCTAATTTCGTTGCCAGTGTATCCTAGGGAACGCTTTGGAATGTGATAAACGTATCGATCTTTAACCTGGGCGCTTGAAGGGGCAGAAACTGGATCACCTGTTGTTCGTTCCCTTGGAGAGCCGCGGGGGAGGGGGGGGGGAAGAAGCCCCAGGGAAAAAAAGGAAGGAAAATAAACCGATGGAAAAATTCTCGAAAAAAAAGCTGATGAAAAAAACCTGCTGATAAATGCCGCGGAAAAAAGCCATAAAAAAAGGCGGTGGGGGACATAAAAAAATATTGCTTAAATGTAGTTACGGTATGTAGTATTCGTCATTCACTCATCATCAGCAGTGTGCTGGATCAAGGTTAACTTATTTTCGGAATGGTGATTTCCCGTTTCACAGAATCCCGTTTCGCATAAAATAAAACGGATTAAATTGAATTTTTCTGCGAAACGGGAATTCCCGTTTTTTAGAATCAAGTTTAGCAGAATCAAAATATTCTTTAAAAATGTAACGTTGGAAACTTTAAACTGCATTCCTAATTAGAAAGAATCTGGGGTTAGTTGTGGTTTCTGATGCATGTTTAGCCGCAGCGATAGTGTTGTTTCATTTTTAATTTACCGCTATTTTGTTTATATTGCTCGAAGATTCTACGGTGCTATATGTAGGAGTTGATGAGGTGAAAAGGCGCCTTTAACATAAGACAACAATTCTTTAAACTTTTAGGGTCGTAGACACACGTCTAATGAGCCTGCCTAAAATGTGCCTCTGTTTATAAGATAATTTCTTTTCGAAATTTTGTTCCGTAATTGCTCGTTAATTTCACTGATATTAGCTTTTTACAACCTATTCTTTTTTTCTTTTTTTTTTTATACTATTTTTGTTTATATGAAAAAAAAAACTAAACGTTTCAGTTTTGGTATTGCCTATAAACATTTGTGTTGCTAGGGTCCACATTTTGTGGTATATGTTATTTTTCTTTTTCATTTCTGACTTTCTCACTTTGCCGATTGGTTTCAAAATGACTTCTTTATCAAGACAAATGTAATCAAGTCCGCTATTGTTTTTGTTCATACATATCGATACACATGATCAATACAATACGCTTTGTGTTATTTTATTTCACTTCCTCTCTTGTTCAGTTTTGCACGACGTGTGTGTTGGACAAGGTTGACGAGTAATAGTGCTTAATTCCTGGTAATTAATTGATTCAAGAGACAGCTATCAGTAGATGTGTGAAGGGGCTGTCATTCTCCTGCTTTTAAACTATTTTTGAAGAGCATGCTTAGTATTTAACATTAAATAATGATCAATTTATTGCAGAGATTTTTTTGCACAGCATCAGTTTACGATTTTTAATCAATCCTAATTATCTTTAAACCAATTTATACATTTACGTTCTTTTTGTATTTTTTCTAGTTGTGTGTTAACACAATGCTCCCAAGCGACTCTAGCCTAAAGGACCGTACACACCACAACGTCACCGTCTCCGTTGTCCGGCTCCGTCTCCGGCAAAGCAACGCTGAAAAACGGAGAACACTGCCACACATGTCCGCCAAGAAGGCTTGCTGACCCCTTTATTCCCACCTCCCCCAAGTAAAAGGAATGTAATCGTCCGAATGCAAAACTGTAGGTACGCATTGAATTGGGGTCATTCGTGCCACTAAAACCAATTTGGGCGAGGGCTTGTATTGCTACTAGTTATGTACACTTAATTTTAGAATTATTCTTTTCAATTTTCGGTAGTTTTCGATGGTCGGGTGTGGATCCGCCGTCTTTGTCACCAGCGCTGAGAGAAGACACGTGTGGCACTAAGCATTTTGATTGGCTGACGGACAACTCCACCGGTCCGTCAACCGGAAGAAAATGAAATATTTCGAAACGAGTCGGAGACGCAACGGAGGATCTGCGTTGTGCCCGCAGGCTACATTTGAGGCATCGGACGACGGACATGCCGGACAAAACGGTGCGGCGTGGCATGGCCTTAAGAAGTCTGTCACCGGAAAGGTTATTAGAGGATTAGCGCCCGCCCGCGATTACAGAAAGTGGAGCGGGAGTTGGGGACAAAGAATACAACCCTTTCTGTACCTGAGGCGATGCTTTAGATGAATGTTTATTGGGATGGCGGAAAAGCATTCCTTTTCTGGTGTTGCTTTCAATTTTCTCCACTAGATGTCGGTAATTGCAGATATCTGTGATTGAATTACAGATATCTATAAATGGCGCGTATTTACAGATATCTTGAAATGAATTACAGATATCTTTAAATGAATTACAGATATCTTTAAATCAATTACAGATATCTATAATTGAATTACAGATATCTATAATTCATTTAAAGATATCTGTAAATACGTGCCATTTACAGATATCTGTAATTCAATTACAGATATCTGTAATTCAATTACAGATATCTCTAATTCATGTAAAGATATCTGCAATTCATTTAAAGATATCTGCAATTCATTTAAAGATATCTGTAATTCATTTAAAGATATCTGTAATTAATTTAAAGATATCTGTAGTTAATTTAAAGATATCTGTAATTCATTTAAAGATATCTGTAATTCGCGGTATTTAAAGATATCTGTAATTGAATTGCAGATATCTGTAAATGAATTACAGATATCTTTAAATAAATTACAGATATCTTTAAATGAATTACAGATATCTATAATTGAATTAGAGATATCTCTAATTCTGCAATAAAAGACGGAATGGCTTGCCATACCGGACCTTATCCGCATCGGACATGTTCAAGATCCAGATGTCCCAACCATCGCCGATGCGGGAGCATCCGGCAGCGGCGTCCAGCAGTGCCGGTGCCCTGTTCCCTGTAGGAATGACTGTCCCGTATGCCACAATGGACAATATGGTACGAAAATTCCTTATTTATTATTTAATTTTTTCTCTTCAAGAGAAGTCATCATGTGATGTTACATTTAAGCTTTGATCCAAATTTCATTCACATATTGGTTAGTAAATATTACTGTTTTGAATTGCTGGAAGTGGAAATGATAATACCAAATTTGTTTATGCAAAATATTTCCTTTTAAACAACTTCCAAAAGCTCATATAAATCTTATCACAATATTATGCGATTTAAGCTTAATTATTTACTGTAACGAGTCTTAAAAATCACTGGTTCTCAGAAGTAAAATTAAGTTACTTTGAAGTAAGGTGTTTATTTTCAATTTAACTGGTATAGGCTCTATGAATTCTAGGCCTTTTGGTAAGTTACATTTTCATGAAATGGCATAAAATCAATTTCTATTTATTTATATGTTGTTCTTTAATAACCACGTGGTGGTAATTATTTGAAGCACTGGAAAAGGAATTTATACGAACTGATCTTAAAATAAATGAAACTGCAATTTTATGTTTCATGATCCATTTCTTTATAGATGTGAAATGCAATATTGATTAATATTATTATTAATTTTAATTTTATAATTCATATCCTTATGGGTGTAAAATTAGATAGTATAGCATAGCTATGTACTGTACAGTTCGTCCAACTTCCGTTTCATGACATTTTTGAAAATTTATGCCTTTAAAATAAGTAAAGTAGCATCTGCCTAGGACCTTCATTTGTTTCTTTCTTAAATTTAAGAAATGAATGTACTTGAATGCTTTCATCGTTTTCTGTTCGTGAAAGGGAATCCGTGCCATGTAATGATGTTCTTATTTATTTGTGTAATAAGTTTAATTTGGCTAGGTGTTCCGAACTAAATTAATGAAACTGGACTCCTATATACCTATTATTTATTTATGTGGCACCGTTTCCGTTTCGAAGAATAACATGCTATCTAGAATAACTACAGTGTGAGTGAAATGCAAGTTCTGAAAATTTTCAGTGGGGGGGGGGGGGTGATATTAAAATTTTAGTACAATTTGTTTACCGTACAAGTTTGTATAGTACGTATAGCTTAACCGATATAAACATTAATTTTGAACGTCCGGTAACCATCCGGTAAATATCGGGAATGTATCTTTACAAATTCCTTGGTTTTGAACTATTAGCCGCAACGAGCGCGACAGCGCGAACTAAGTGCTAAAAGTAGATAGGCTCTCTGCGCGTAGGAAAATTAAATTTCCACTGCGCGTTGAACTCTAAATAATGGTTTTTAAGATAGTTGCAACCTATAGTTTTAATGCGATAGAATATTTTGCTTGTTTTTAATTTTAATTTTGATAATTATTAAGTTATTTTAACTAGGGGTTGGGGTGGGGGGGGGGTGTAGTATCACTCACAAAATTTAATGCGGTTATAACAATTACGCCGGGAAAAGAACATGTTCCAGCTATTTTCTATATGCTTGAACATCATAATTCTGTATACAACTTTACAGTGATTTCCCTCCATATTGTTCTTATGAACGTGAGAGATATTAAGGTAACAACATGTATCGCTATATGCTAAAGTTTATACTTAAGATGAACCAAATTACATGTCAATTTCACATGCATTCATAATTTTATGAATTGAATCTTTGTCGTTCATTTTTTCTTTATTTAAGATGACCTGGATAGCGACAGTGGCGACGATTAACGCCGTTGCCCGTTCTCGACTGCCCGCTACAAAATAAGCCTTGCGGTCGAGTTTGCCGTTGCCCGTCCTGATTTCAGGATTGTACATAACTGTATATATTTTCAGTTTATTTGTTTTGCCATTTTAACTATTGAAGGGAAATGTCATGTTATGTATGAACGTAGATTTCTGAAAGTTCTTCCAAATTAAATTTTCTTATTTGTTTCTTAACTTTCTAAATGAAATCTTAAATTTTAGTCAAAATTAAATTTCCCTGTTCTTAATTTTTTTCTTTCCGTTTTTTTTCCTTATTATTATTTTATCGTGACCAAGTATTAAATTTATACTTTTTAAAAAATCTGTGATCGTACAATGTTTTACAATAAACAAAAACGGAACGTTAAATGTTAAGAGTAAGGGTCTAACAGTCAAAACCTAGAAGGAACACGGACAAGCTTTGACAGTAAGGGCCTAGGTGTCAAATTTTGTCAGTAAGAGGGTGGTAAGCATTAGACCCTTACTACCCGGTGGTTAGCTTAATGACTTAGTATGCTAATTTTGTAAATCTAACTTTGTAAATATCTAGCCTATTCGGACAGACTGTGTGTATGAACCGAAGAAGCAGGTTATTTTATTTTTTTTTTATTCTTGGAATATCTTTAAAGAAATTTAAGAACACAATTTTCTTGTGAAGTTTGGCATTTGACTTTTGATGGTAGAATTTCTGATTATCTTTGTACGAATTTAATACATTTAAAGTAATTGATGACAACCAATAATGCTCTCTGCTGCGAAGACGTTGTCATGTTACCAAACCGAAAAAAAAAAGATTTTCTACGTAAAGCAAAGCAGAAAACGCACAACCCACTAACATTGGACTTTCTTGATGACTTAGTAAACGAATTTTGTAAATCCAACTTTGTAAATATAAGAGCTGGCACGTGTAACAGCTGTTTTGTGCTTCGAATATCTTTAAAAACTTTCAATAAATTTAAATGCTTTCGTATTGTTAACGACGAAAGCTGGCCACCGGGTAGTAAGGGTCTAATGCTTACCACCCTCTTACTGACAAAATTTTACACCTAGGCCCTTACTGTCAAAGCTTGTCCGTGTTCCTTCTAGGTTTTGACTGTTAGACCCTTACTCTTAACATTTAACGTTCAGTTTTTGTTTATTAATACGTGTTACTTTGAGAATTGCAGCTGAACAATAAAACAGTAATTGACAGTACTACGTGGAATGAGAATAAGGCAATTCACCCAACCTAGAAACGGAGTGTACAACTTCCTTTTTTCATTTTTGATTTTACGTTTTTAATTTTTGGTTTTAAAGTAAATCGGGCAATAATAAGCATAATTTCAAAATGGCTACCTGCTGCAAGAAATCAGGCATTACAGATTAATAATAATAATGGCACATAACATTGTTTCAATAGGTAACAATGAAGGCTAACTTCCTGTAAATAAACCTAAACCTTAACTACATCATCTTTATCCTAAATTTGAAAGATTTCGGACTACAATAAGCATAATTTCAAAATGGCCATCTGATTTGAAGATGGCGACCATTAGAGATTATAAGTGACGATGGCTCATTCATTGTTTCACTTGGTATCAACTATTTCGTCTCCATTCTAAATTTGAAGGAAATCGGGCGATAAGACTTTAATTTCAATAATTTCAATTTCAATACCAATTACTAGTGATGATGGCACGTTCACTATTTCACTTGATATCAACTGTTTCGTCGCCGTTCTAAATTAAGAAATCGGACAATAATATGCTGAATTTCAAAATAGCCCAGATTCAGGGCCGGCTTACGGTCAGCGAATGGGGGAGCAAAGTGTAATTTGACGCCCCCTGTGAGGTTTGTGCCCCCCCCCCCAAAAAAAAACTTCTTAAACTCTTCAAAAAATGAAGACTTATTTGGACGGGTGCCAGACATTTCGGACCTGAAAACCTGGTCCCAGAATATTCGGTACCAGCAAACAAATAAAAATAAATAAATGCTGCGACAATTTGGTCCCAAGTTTATAAAAAAAATTTTAAAATGTTAGTTAAAGAGCACACCCAGAGTTTCAGTCTTCATATTTTTCGGCAGTGAGTTTCTGGTAGTTCTGACTGGCATGGCTTTAGGATGTTATCGTTCCCGTGCCACATTCAGCGCCTTCCCCCCTCCCACATGGTCTGGTTGCGCTGACGTGGCTGGTGTGCAAGCGATAACAAAATGAAAATAGATTTTATAGTACTTCATGGAGGTTAACTTATTTTTATTTATATAGGAAGGTATTTTTTTGTTTGTTTGCGAGTCCGAATTTTTGTGCGTGGTATTATACAACCGAATTGTCGGAGACCGAATTGTCATGAATCCATTTGTGTGGCTTCACAGCATGGACTCATAATTCGCTGCTGGCCACCCCGCCCCTCTCCAACTCTACCCTATCCAAACACGCAGACCAACTCTAACTACATTGTACATAGCCTACGTATAATTTGTCAGTTACTTGCTATTGTAATCCACGACAAACCTAGCCCTTGTTGCCATTTTTTTGGGGGGGGGGAAGTACCTCCCCCCACCCCCGTACGGCACGGCCCTGCCCGGATTTCAAGATGCCAGCCAATACAAATTAACAGCGACGACGGTACTTTCATTGTTTCATCTGTACCAACTAATAGCTGGCCCGTCTCTGTGCAAATTATGAAAAAAATCGGAATTATCCCAGTGGCAGTCGTAGGTTAAAAACACGACTGATTTATTCGGAGATGGTAGGATTCCTATCTACACCTAATAGTGGGAGTAATTAGACAAGCTGTGGTGTAGGGTTGGTACCTACAGTGAATGTGAGGCGCCTTTCCTGCTCGGAACATGGAACTGTTGCGGCACGGAACGCTCCAATCAATATGCAACTAACATTTAACAAGTAGGATTTGTGCGCGAACCGAAAAGTATTCACAACTGCAAGAATTTATAGGGTTGGGGATGAGAATTTGTAACTCTAAAAAGTCACTATTGAAACGTCCTAGATCCATTCCAATTAGTTCCATCAGAGTTTTCAGAGGGCACCACGTGTTCCATCAGGTAATTTTTTTCTCATTTTTCAGCCCAAATCTAAAGTAAACCGAATTACAACTAAGCTACACTAAATAATAATTAAATATAAGCTAGTTTCATTTATGTTTAGCTTAATTTTAGGCTGAAAACTGAGTAGAAATTCCCACATAAAACTCGTGGCGCCCTCTATAAACTCAGACGGAACTAATTGGCATGGCTCTAGGACGTTTCAGTATGGGGTCTCAGTCACAAATTCTTCTCCCAACCCTATAAATTCTTGACAACAGGAATATTATCTACACCGACATAAGGGAGCGTTCACATATACGTAACACCTGGAGGGGTAAGGGCGGTTGAGAATATGTGTTACCATCTGCTATGATTGGGAGGGGGAGGGGGGGGGAGTACGACGAAGTGCTACGAAACACACTCATTTTTGCAAAATTATTTTTCGCTAAACTGGTGTTACAAAGAGGGGCGGGGGAGTTTAAATTGCTAGAAAAAAGTGTTACATAATTTGTGAATGCTCTCTAATTGTTCGTTGGGAGAATTTGGTTACAGTAAGGAGAATTTGTGTTTTTCATCAGCAAAATAGCATTGTTTCAGTTAGCATGTCATGGCTTATTTCTAAATAACTATTCCAGTTACACTAAAATAACCTAGAAAAGGCACATGCTTACCTACGAAGCTATGATTTGAGCCCATTCCCATCATTTTAGGTGGTGTAGTTTGACCTGTAGAGAGGACAGACGAAAGTATCCCCAGAACAACAGCAAGAAGAACAAGAAGTTGTCTATTTGGCCCCTCTCTGTATCTCGGGTTTGGCTGGACCGAATTGCACAATTTTTGGACTGAAGACAGGCCTTGACTAGTCAAGACTAGATTCCAAATTTGGTTTAAATATGTTCACTTTTGACGGAGTTATAAGCTCTCAAAGTTGAAAGTTTAACACAGAGACCCTAGGCTGACCCTTACTAACACTGGCTATCGCAGTGTTAATATGTACTAATTTTTATTTAAAAAAAAGTCTTTTATTTCAGGAAATGTTTTATGTATGTTTACTGTTTTTATTTTATTTCCCCGACTATTTTCCATTTATGTTGCCTTTTATTTTAATTATTTACCAGAACCCTGGAATTGTTTGTTGTTGTAAATATTTATTTTGATTTTACCATGTTTTGCAACATATTTTTAATTTTATTTTCCGTAACCGTAATATACCGCAAAGGTTTAAATATTCGTTCAATTATTTTCGGTTACTATTTTTTTTTCCAAATACATTTTTCTAGTCAAAATTTACTAAATTTAATTTTCTTAAATTCTATACATTTAATAACTTCAATTTTCTTGAATTTCCTTCATTTGATAATTTTAATTTCTTTTTCTACTGTAACTTATGGTTGCGACATGGTTATGTGGATTTACGTTTTTTATTTTATGATTTTCCATGTCTTTATGTTTGTAAATTATTTTACTTAAATCAATGGTACAATTTTCTAGTTCTATTATTTCATTATGTTTTGTTGCAAAGCCTCGTATTATTTTTTTTTTGCAAAATTTTCGTATAACATGCCTGTAAATATTTTAATTTTTAATTAACCTTACGTTAATTATTTTCTGTGATTTGCCATGTTTTTGTAAATATTTTCATGTTCATTTTATGTTTTATTATTTGTTTCTGCCATGCTGTAAATATTTATTACTTTACGTTTTCATAGGTCATGTTTACGCATTTTTTTCCGCATTTCGTATTATTTTGTTTGTACATATTTTCTTATTTTCTAATAATAGTATTTTCTAAAACCAACTACGACTTTCCGTCTCAACAGTTATTTTACATTACATCCTGAAACATAATATACTTAAGCTATTTTCATGTATTTATGCGATGTAAACATGGTTAGTCTTATGCACTGTGAGAATCAAACTGCGTAGGTGACAGGTCTAGCAATCATGCGTTGGTTTCGAAAAGGTACTTCCGTTTTTACTCACTAGGGTCCCCGCATGCAGAGTGCGTGAACGCTCCTTCACGGTGACGCCAAGTTCACGGTGTCGGTTTGCCTCTTCCAACTACCGACGCAGCCTAATTTCTGGGGTAGTTTTATTGCTACAGGTTTTATAACCATGCGTAGAACCAAGCATTCTTTGTTTATTAAGTTCGTAATCTATTTTACGGTATTTCTTTTGTAAATAAGCCGCCGATTTTGGCTCGACGCATTTGCGTTTCTTGGTTGAGCTTGTTTCTGAACCTCTAGCTGCATCGTCGGTTTTGGAAGGCGTAAACGTTGGTGGTTGGATCTCCGATAAATGATCCGTCGGATCTTCCAAAAGTTCTGCTATGTATTGTTGTAATTTTATTTCAGCTTCCATCAAGGTCCCGTTAAGCTGCTCCGATAAATCCAAGTCGGTAGGTCCGTTAAAAGGAACAGGTTGGGTATTCCTTCTTAGGAACCATGGTCTTAAATTGTTCACGTGTGCGCGAACGACTTTTAATGGATCCAAGAAATGTACAATACGAACGATAATATCGTTAACAAATTCCTTAATCCTGAACAGTCCTGTCCAAGCATGAAGTAATTTCGGCGAAATTTGTTTAATTGGTAAGAAGTCGCGTAATAATATGTAATCATCGACTATGTAGCGGTAAGGACGTGCAGCACGATCATAAAAGATTTGTTGTCTTTTAACTGCTTTCCAAGTATGCGCTCGAGCGACTTCGAATGCTGCTTGTAGTCTACTCTCCAGATGTACTATAGTGTCATCACTATCGTTAGCAGGTTCGTGGTGGTTCGAAAGCTAATGCACTCGGCAATCTTAATTCGGAACCGTGATGTAAATAATGTGAACTAATTAGTGTGGTTGAATTAGGGCACGCATTTAGCGCTATGGTCACTAATTCTAGATATTTGCACCAATTTTCTGGACAACTTGCAGAAATCTTACGTAGTACTGTCTCTATTCTCTTATTTGCTGCTTCTACTGTTCCTCCTAGCCACGATGTGTTAGGAGAGAAGTTTATCTGTTTAATATTGAACAAATTTGACAATCTTGCTGCAATAGCGTTGTTTATCTCACTTCCGTTGAATCCGCGCAGTTGCACGCGTGCTCCATATCTAGCTATGAGGTGAGAAAACAACTTTTTAGCTATTGTTTCTGCTTTCTTATCGGGAATTCCGACTGCAATTACGTAACGACTGAAGTCGTCAATTATCGTCCTTATATAGACGTTCCCGTGAACGCTTTTACTTAAGGGTCCAATGAGATCCAAGCTCCATGAATGACCTGGTCTCTGTAGGGGTTGGTAGGCTCTTAGCTGAGCCTTGAGTGGCTTATTAGGTCTAACGTAAGCTTGACATACTTGACAAGTTTTAACGTAATGAGCGATATCGTCCATCATTTTAGGCCAATAGCAATATAGCTCTGTTAATTCTCTAGTTTTACTGGCTCCGCGATGTCCGGCGTCAGGGGTGGAATGGTAATCTCGGATACAATAGTTCCGTAGAGATTTTGATATACACATCTGTGCTAGGTTGTGCATACGGCCTCTATTTGGGTCTGCTAATCGAATTCTGTATAGCATTCCGTCATAATCTTTGTAAAAGATGTTTCGCTTGTTAGAAGCGTCGATCAGATCTTCTGATGACTGATCTTTAAGGCGTTTTATTATTTGGTCTAGGAATGGATCGTTTCGTTGCTCTGCCGCTAGGTGTTGTCAGGAAATTGACTGCCCAACACAGCGACTGGTATCTCTACACGAGATAGCGCGTCAGAAACTGCTAGAAGACGGCCTGACTTATGACGTAAGATGGATTTGTATTCCCCAAGTTGAAGTAAGATTCTTTCTAATTTGGGGGGGGGAGGGTGGAGGCACAATAAAGATAGCAAATTGCTAAATGGTCCGTAGTTAAGAAAAACATCTTACCAAGTAAATAGCAACGAAACGAATCTATACAATGTATAATCGCTAGAATTTCCCTTGTAGTAGTTGTTTCCTTCCGTTCCGCCTCAGTGAGGGTTCGGGAAGTGTAGGCTAACGGATAGTTTATACGTCAGTGATACTGACTTAAACAACCTCCGATCGCTACTCCACTAGCGTCAGTTTCAAGAAAAAAGGGTTCAGAAAAAGCTGGGTGTTTAAGCATTGCAGCATTTATCATAGCTTGCTTAAGTTCTTGAAATGCTCTTTCTTCATCTTCGCCCCATAGAAATTTACAGTTTTTCCGCGTTAGCTTGGACAAAATCTGTGACATTTCGGCAAATGAAGAAATATGTCGCCTGTAGAAATTTACCGTACCTAAAAATCAACGGACTTGTTTAGGTGTCTTAGGCATAGGATAATGTTGTATAGCCTTTGTTTTATCGCTATCGGATTGTATCCCGTTTTCGTCTAGCAAAGCCTAAGAATTTGACCTTTTTACGTGCAAATTCGCACTTTTCAACGCTGAGTTTTAGTCCTGAACGAGCTTTAGTGCTCCTGAACGAGTTCTAGTGCTCGATTCACATGACTGATGTGGGTTTTAAGATCTGGACTACTCAGGAGACAATCGTCAAGATAGACGGTACAATAGGCTCCTAGGACGTCTGCAAACATTTGTTGTGCACAAAATTGGAAGTAGCAGGCGCTGTTTTAAGGCCCACTGAGAGCCTGTTAAAAAAATAGGTTTTAGAGTTAGCAGAGAAGCACGTCTTAGGTTTAACAGATTCGGCTAATATAAGTTGGTAAAATCCAAACTTAAAATCTAAGCGTGCAAAATACTTAGCTCCACTAAGGTGAGCCATGCTTTCTGTCACAGTGGGTATTGGAACACTTACACTTTCCACGACAGAATTCAAGCCGCGTAAATCTACGACTACTCGATAACAAGTTGGCCTTCTCTTTATCATTAGACAAGGAGATAACCGTCCTGATTTTCCCTCTTGGATTATTCCTACTCTCTGCATTTCGTCAATATATTTATCCAATAATTCATGCTGGTGAAATGGAACTCGGTACATTTTAGAACTTACTGGTTGTGATTCGCCAGTATATAGGAACTTCATATCCCTCGTAACATCCTAAATCAAAATCATTTTTAGAAAATGAATCTTGATGATTTCTAAGCATATCTAGAAATTCTCCCGTTTCCTCCTTGTTTAAATCCGAAAACGTGAACCATTGTTTTAAAATTTCCCATTCCTCATCGAGTCCTGCCTTAGATTTTGGCTTGGGAGCGTCACTTAGGCTACTAACTGGCACCTCCGTTGAGCTTTCACTCGGTTTGGATTGGTTTTGGGAAATTTCGATGGGACTTGAGATTTGAGATACCTCGATGGGATTTGCGGTTTGAGATTTCTTGATGGGACTTGAGGAGGGCAAATTTGAATTAGGCGAAACTAAGGAAGCGCTATCCTCGTACTCGATAATAGCTGTCGTGTACATGCTTAGGATAGTACCCGCTTTTAGTTCTACATCAAATCCATTAAGATTTATGCACATGACTGGAATAATACTTTGGGAGTTGTGTTAACAAGACTGTGAACAAGATGTACACGAAATTCGCCATTTTCAGGTTGAAATACTCCTGTCTGTATTTCTGGATACAGAAAATGTAAATTTCTGGTTATTCTACTCTCGCAATTTGATGGAATTATTTCGTCTCGTAACAAGGATACAGTAATGTCTATTAAATGTTGTTTAGGTTTACAATTCCATGTAGATTAGGGTTATCATTGGTTTCTACATCTGTAGCTATGTTAAGTGATGCTACGTAAATATGATTGGGTTTATAAAATTCCCTGTTTATTATTTCCTTATTTTGGTTATAAGCAACATGAGCTAATTCTGGTGTTGACGACATTTGAAATTTTAAATCACCTATAGTTAAAACGTTATCTGGGCAATTTAATGCTAACGAATCTGATTTATTTGACATGAAATCGTATCCCAATAGCACTGAAATGTTACAAATGAACCATCAGGAACTATAATAAATTCTTGATTTCTAGAAAATTCACATTTTTCTACAGTTGTTATTATTTTCCTATCGGTTTTAATCTGACGATTTCAGACCCCAACCAAGTTGACTGGTGTGGTCATTGAAATTAAATGGCATTTTACGCTAAAATTCTTAAGCGTGCGTTCTGCTGCTGTGTTCGTAATTAAAGAAAGTGAAGAACCTGTGTCTAAACAGATTTCTGGCTTATTACCAATGTCAAACACTAAGTTTAGAACCTTAGGTTTATTTCAAACTGTGTTCACTTGAACGTTATCAGCGTTAGGCGCTGTTTGCTCCGAGTCGAGCGCTGCTTCTCCTTGCTGCTCTGACTCGCGGCTAGTATCAACTTCGGACGTTAGATGGTGCTGCTTGTACCATCTGTTGCCCGATTGAGCAGAAATGCTCCTAAGCAAGTTTCCTCACTCTCCCAATGATGAGTGTTTCGCTGGTGACGCATTTGCATCGGCAATATTTTTGCTGTCCCAAAACGTTAAACAAATTGCAGGTTCAAACGGTCCTACAACTGTTGGAATTATAATTTTCCAATCTTTTTGTGTTGTTGGTGAAACACCAATAGAAGTGCCCGAAGGCATTTTTACACCGTTTTTATAGAATGAATCATCTGTATGCTTGAACTGAACTGTGCGTTCGTTACCTAATAAAGCAATAACTATCGGCTTTTTAGTATCGACTGGGTTTTATTCAGAATGAAAATTTGTCGAATCTAAACCATCTTCGAATAAAGTTACTACTACTGAGTCACAACTTAAATCGTATTTATCGTTAACTGTGTTAACTTGTAAATTCGTTTACAAGATTTTTATTACTATCTATACACCTCGCAACATATTTTGACAGAATTTTACCAACTTGGTAAAGCTAACATGCGATCTGGCAAAGCAAGTTTGTGCTGGTGCCATTCGACGTTAGTACTAATTAAGCATTAGTTTATTTGTGTCTTCTTCTGAAAATAATGGAACACATTTTACTTTTAAAGAGTGTGTATTATTTACCTCGTTAGTTTGATTAACAGGAGTTTGAGCTTGAACTGAGCTGACGTGTGGGTTTTGATCATCATTTTTGCTCTTTTTTAACTGATTTAAGTTTAGTTCTGAATCCCTGTTCACATTCAGACTACTAACTCGTTTTTTGGATTGCAACCGTTTTGACATGAGTCATTGCCCTCGTTTATGTCTGTAGGTGTTGTGGAACACGGTTTTGGTTGTTGTTATTTTGCCGTTGCTGATTTTGGTTTTCAGTTTGATTTTGATTTCTATTTTGGTTTTGGTTCTTACCGTAATTATTACCATTATTTTGATTTTGTTGCCCATTATTGTAACCATTGTTACCGTTATTGCTAGTGTTAGCTTGAAATGAGTAAGGATTATTTTTCTTGTTGAACTGGATAGAATCCCTATTGTCAAAACCAGAAAAATAATTTCCGTGTTTACCTCGATTATTTCCCCCGTATCGGTTTCCTCCGCGACCGTTTTTGTTGTAAGATTTATGTATTGGA
The DNA here is from genome assembly GCA_023313725.1 of Lithobius niger. Classification (NCBI taxonomy): domain Eukaryota; kingdom Metazoa; phylum Arthropoda; class Chilopoda; order Lithobiomorpha; family Lithobiidae; genus Lithobius; species Lithobius niger. The sequence goes on from JAHWFP010005709.1 coordinate 87,109, forward strand.
AATCCTCCTTCCTGTTTAACCTTATCCCAACGTTGTCGGACTTGTTGTAGATTTCCGTCCTTAGTACGACATTCTCGTTTTGCGTGGCCTGGGGCTAAACAACGATAACACGTTTTGACTTGGTTTATATTTGTGTTTACGGCACTAACTTTAGCTTTAACATTTTTAGTTGTAGCGTTACTAAGCTTAGTTATACCTTTCTCTAAGGAATTCATTATATCTAGCATTGTGCCAAAAGCTAAGTTGTTAACTTCCGTATTTGAAATGGTTTAAGTTGTGAAGCCATTTTCTCTAGCCTGGCAACGAAAAGTTCGATAGTTTCTCCCTGTTTGAGTTGCGCCATGTGGAACGACGTAGGCGTGACGATTTCACCTCCGCAACCAAATCTATCGACTAAAATTTCTTTAAAGCTGTCCCAATTTCGGGAAGTGGCTATATGCGGATTCATGGCTAAATAAATTGCAACTGGACCTGTATATTTACTACATGCAACCAAAACTAGTTCTGAATCTTGTAGTGAAGGATCTAACGTGTACAAATTTTCGACCATTAACGCGAAAGCAAAAATTTCTAATGAGTCATCCCCTGCAAAAGGTAAAATATCTTTCTTGGCTGAACGTAATTCTTCCCAAAGTAAAGACTTTTTTGTGAATCCCTGCTTTGATTTGATTCGGTAATAGTTTTCAGTACTTCTAAATGATTATCATTTACTGCCTTAAGGTTATCGCTATTTGATTGTAAACATACTGCTAAAGTATGATCCAAAATCTTTTGAAGATGAGATTCGTCCATCATATTACCTTGTTGTCCGCAACTATGTTTTTGGGTTAAAGTCAGCGGTGTTTGATTTCCATTTGAAACTTGGGGATTTATTACTACATTTGGGGTAATGAAAACATGGGAATGATTCGGTATTTGTGAATTTGTTGGCACTTGAATATTAAGCGGTGTTTGAGCGCTTGTTTGTATTTGTAAGTTAGGCATAGTTGGTGTCAAGTTTGGTGTTACAAGATTATGCTGTGGCGTTACTAAATTTAACGGCATGGTTTGGGTTAGTGGCGTTGTTTGATTTAGTGGCACATTTTGATTCAGTGGCAAGCTATGGCTTAATGACACATTTTGGTTTATGTGCGCCTGATTATTAGGTGGCACTTGATTGTTTAGTGGTTATTGAGTACTAAGTGATATTTGCGAATTTAAGGGTACCTGAGTTGTACGTGATGTACGTTTATTATGTGGAGACCTAGATCTAACCCGATCATTCCCTTATTTTGAGTAGAGCGATTAGCTGAGCGAGATTGAACTCGTTTAGGAGGAGGCAAATTTAATGCGTCATCGATCTCGTCGATGGTATCAGAATACTCTGATTCTGTATCCGATTCGTTTTGAGTAGTATTAGTATTGTCTAATTAGTCATGCTGACTGAAGCGTCTGTGAATTCCACAAAATCTTGGCGATTTACGGATTTTCTAATTTGTCTGCCTCTCGAAGAGACTTGAACTGTGCCTCTGTGCTTCTAGTTCTAGGCATTATTTACCTAGATTTTAAGCAAATATTTAACTTAAGGTAGATTTAAACTTATTTTTAGCACAAGTCTTAAGTTTTAAGCACTTTGAAATTTACTACAATTTTCTACAAATTTGCACCAAAATGATGAACTTTCCCCAAATTTTATCGCCTGAAGTCGGCAATAATTTGACGACAATAATTGGAAATTTCGGTTATTTTGGGAAACACTTATAGGCCTAAATTGAGTTTAGTGCATCTTGTTTATTAGTCACTACAGTGCTAATTTCTGTGAAACTGGTCATGGTTATTTTTAAAAATAACCATGACCAGTTTCACAGAACTTAGCACTGTAGTGACTAATAAACAAGATGCACTAAACTCAACTTAGGCCAATAAGTGTTTCCCAAAATAACTGAAATTTCCCTTTATTGTGGAAAATTTAAAGCAAATACTCTTTAAATGCACACAAGATAATACACTTGAACATATTTCATAGCATTGAACATGTCAACCAACTATTTTCTTAAACAATTGCAAGATATCAACAAAATCAACAATGTTATTTTCCAACAAAGTTCAGCTAACTCTACTGTTCATAAATAGGCTACTAAATTTTCCCATACTTTTGAGTGTTAACATCCTGTTTACAACCAAACCAACGATCGTTATTGACTACTGGAAAAATCAGAACCTAAACGCTAAATTTTCAGCTTTTTAAAGACTGAAGTGCGGAAAATGGCAGTATTTCCTATCAAATTGAACTGAATGCTCTTAAAATTATTAGTATTATTTTTTCTTTCCGGGGGATTGAAGGGAATTGAATCACACTTATGATACCATTGTAATGTTCTATTCCAGTGACTATTTGACCAGAATAAACATTATTATCTAGGATGGCATAAGGGCAATCAATTGTATAAAACACTAATTATGCATTAAATGGGTAGGCTAAATAATAAGCAATCATTCATCTAATACTGGGCCTTTAATCGACACTCTGGCGTACACAATATTGACCCCACAATATGGCCAATTAAATCAATGACAGATTGTTATGATTGATGCATCGATTACAATTATTCGGCAATGAGTTGAACGAATGGCATTACGGATTAAGTCGAGCGGAAAACCTAATCATTATTATATTCTCTAAATTAAGGAATCATTGGGTTAATTTAGTAGCGTACGTATTGTTACTAGTTAAGCTGAATAATCATAGCTATTGCTATTGAATCAGAATACTTAGGCTCACTCAAGCTTTTATTATAGAGCTATCGGCACTCGGCTTTGCCTCGGCAGCGAAGCCCCGTCACCAACTGCAGCACGGCTGCTGGCCTGGCATACTTCGAATCGGGACCTCCGGTATTTGACTGGCATGCACTAGTTAAACAACTGTTGAGCGACTGATGATCGACTGATAATCGTACATTCCGAGGATCGGTTTAAATACTATAGCGTTATCGGCCATGATCGACCCATTGTAGTATTGATTTATTATTGAAATGCTAAATATAGTAACATTCTGACAGCTTGGGCCCTGATCGCCAAATGGGACCTCTACGCATGTCAATCATTCTATTGTTGGATTTGGGTTCATTAATTGTTCCCCGTATTCGGCGCTTTGAAGTTATATGCCGCCGGAATTAACTGTCCCGTGTGGGAGGGATTGTTATTTCTTGAAGTGATCGATCACGAGCAATAATCTTATCGTAATTAAATCTACTTCTAGAAAGTCATTTAGGTTCTACGAAACTGTCGTAAATATTATCATCTGGTAATGCCATCCTTTAAACTCTAACAATAGGTGTAATTACACTTGTTCAGGTTACAAACAATCTTGCCACCTCTCGGTTGTCTTTGAAGACGACTCCCAATTATATTTACTATCTGGAGTCGTTTTGATCTATCCGAATAAATATTCGGCTCATGCATTTAATAAATGTATATTATGCAAATATGTATCTAATTAATTAGTTGTATTGTTTCTGTTATGAATATTATTTAAACCATTAATTATTTCCTTACATTTACACTAGTACCAATTTCAACAATTCCCCTCCCCACCACCACCGACAGGCGGCAGCAGTGTACTGTAATTAGAATTAATCAATCTCTGTTTACCTCTTTGTCCTAGGCACTTAGTTTTTATGCTTTATTATTAGAATTACACATTACAACCAACATAATTAACGTTTGTAAATATCTATCACAGATGTTGGCAGGCTTCACACCTTGAAACAAGCCTAGAAAGCATTAAATACAAACGCGCAAGCTGAAAAACAACCAATACATATGGTATCGTACTTATCAGACATTTTTTTTAACGTTTGGCTCACTTAAAGCATTAGAAATGGCTGCTTGCAGTACAAGTGTTCCCCATCTGCTTAAGTGAAAACCATTGCGTGCAAAGCAACGACGGTTGCCTGAAAGATTTTCCCACACATTAAGAAACTTCAACTTTTGCGCGACACACATTTCATCAATTTTCGTGTTGCACTCAGTAAGGTATGATGTTGAAACGTTACGTCTTCTTTTAGTGCCTGGCTGGGGTAGCAGACCAACCACTACGACTGATGCCCCGGGATGATGCCTCACAATGGCCTTAGCGAGACGACTCAGCTTCGATACCAGGCAGCTGGGCAAATCAGTTACTGTGTTGGCTGCGCCAATGACAAGTACAACTTTGAGCATAGCATGTTTATTTTTTAGCACTTCAGGTATTCGAGTTGTAAGGTACTCGATAGTTGAACCAGGCCATGTCCAGATTGTACAGTTGAATTCGAGGAGCTGTACGCCACGGACATGATCATCACCAGTAACTATAACTTCCGGTATCCCACTGCAGGAGGTGACTAACAGGAAAAAATAAAGTAAAATAAAAATTAAAGCAGGGTGTAACTGAATGGTCTATACAAATTTTGAGGATGTGGTCTATGACCAAATATAAGACAAAAGAGTCCTATAAACATGGGTCCGGAAATGAACCCGTTTTTAGTTACAGCCCCTCAAAGTTCTGGGTAAAAAGTTGAAAAATTTGCATAACTTTCACCTAAAGTTTCCAAAACAATGCAATTTTGGACATAATTCTTGAAATTTCAGTACTACACAATTCATGTTAGTTTGAGGTCTCACAGCTTTGTCGATGGGGCAGTATGGCGAAAGGGCCAAGGATGGTGGGGTGGGGGGTAATAACCTGGGCCCCTAAATTTTGCCCCCCCCCCCCACCATCAGATAAAAATCAAATATATAAACGAAGAAAATTCTGGTTACTTATTAAGAAAACTACGTTAGTTTCTTTCACAGCGACAGGAAGGACTTGAGGTCACATCAAGTTGTTACTGTGAGAGTTGTAAAATCATTTGTTTTTCAGTTGCATTTAAAAATATTCCCAAAAAATGGTGTAGAAAACAGTTGAGAACGTTTGGTGAGAGAAAGAGAATTGCAAGAGTGTTATTTTTACTTGTATTTTTTTTTTGAAGGGGGGATCTGAAAAGTAGCATTTTTCTGTTCGCCCCCTGGCTAAAATTGCTACCCCAACGCCGACTCCCCAGTAAAGTGAATAGCGTCGTCCCTGCACCGTACAGACAGATACGGAGCATGGTGCCACCTGTTTTGCAAGAGAAACTAGAAGCAAGCTGGAGGAAGTTTCTCTCTTCCACCTCCTGAAGGAGAAAGCGCTGTAGACGAACCAGCACTGGATGTGAGCAACGCCAACCAAGGCCCATAAGCTACAACCAAGGCGCACAACCAAGGCCAACTGTGGAAGACGGAACGTAAATTTGAATTTGAGAGTTTGTTGGAATGTGTTTAGTGTGTTACATCTCTAGACTGCCCGAGGAAAACAATACTTAGTATTAATTGCCGAAAATTCATAGGAGTTTTTAGTGTGAAATTTGGACTTTTAGTGCCGCATTAAAAACTGCGTATTGTCATGATTTTTCACCCAGTAAACAAACCGATTAGTTGGTTTTCCTAAAGAAGGGTTTCGGTGTAATGGATACAGGATTTTAAACTATGTCAGGAATGTTCGTATAAGCAGACTATTTTAATGAGCACAAAAGTGGACTGGGTTCAGCAAGCTGATAAGCAGAACTACTACTTGTTTGGAGCTCCATTCTGCTGAATTTTAGGCACCCAAATTTAGCCTATTAATGGTTGTTGATCTCTTAAAATCAAGCAGCTCTCACCCACAGAGATCTCTACATAGACTGTGTCGCTCTGGCTTGCAATAATATAACTGGGGACAGTATTCGATGAGGAACAAATCATTGTTGACAAATCTAATGAAAAATGATTTTGTAGATAATTTTACAAACATTGGCCAACAAAAGAACACTATACAGTAGTAAAACAGTTCTTTCATCTATCTCAGTAAAATGTGGCAATACTCTTTCTCAACTTTTCTTTTGTTTTAGTTGTAGTCGGTGTTTTAGGGTTACTATTTCTAAACTGTTACAAAACTTTCCCGTATGGAAATTTGCCTTTCATCATGGAAAACATCCTTAAACTAGAGATTTATATCAATTGTACAGTTTATCAGCTCACCATGTTTTTCATCGACAATACCAAGTTTTTCATTTTTCTTTTTCCATTCTTCAAATCCTTCCATAATTGGCATAGACCGCATCTTCAATTTAAGTTGCTGAAGTGACGTCCGGATTTCCAACAGCCCATCAGTTATTGTACGTTTAATTCGTTGCAGCATTGACACTACGTCATTGCTGAAATAATACAGTTTTTGTACTGCAGACCGTTACCACCAATACATTTCCCCACACGGGTATGCACGAAATGTATTACACAACAAGTTATAATCAGCATGTAAGTCAACACATAAAAAAGAGAGGGAAAGGCAACAAAGTCGTTTTGCCAGGCTACCGACTGTATGGAGGCGAGACAAGCAGAGAATGGTCAAACGAGTAATTGGTGTTGGTAAATAAAAGAAACTATTTATACTACTAAAATTGGAAGTTTTATTTGGAACGTAGCTAACCTCCTACGTCGCTAGCAGAATTTAATGCTGCGAAGGAAGGATGTCTCACAGCATGACAACAAGAACACAATACCGATAATACAGAACAAATAATCACTACAACTTACCAGGATTAACATCTTAAGCAACCCAGCAATTTAGCGTCGCACACGAATCTCCCACCCTGCAACAATCCATGATCCGAAGTGAAGCCATTCAGGGTCAGAAGCAACATGGCAAAAAGAGTGTGATGTCAATGTTGTCTTTAGCCACCATGCTGCCACGTCCAGGATTTATGGAAGAGGGACTTAAAAACCCAAGACGCGGATAGCGCTCCTAGTTCGTGCACCTGAATGGTCACGCATCCTCAATAGAGACCTTCGGGGCCAATTTTTATACACGCCAACCACATTACACAAGCAATGTCCTAGACGTCACTGGGGGAGATACCGATTTAACTGTGGATCTGCATGGTAAAAACAGTGTGGTGTGCTCTTTGAAGACATTTGTAGCCCTAGTCCTGCCCTAGTAGAATCTGAGAGCCCACATCGGACACAGGAAACATTCAGCTTTCCGGTGTCCGGTAGTACCTCTTCTTGTGGCCAGCACCAAGAGAGATTTTGAATACTCCACACCACGTTAAGTTTTAGCTCAAAACATAGAATTGTAGAGGAGAGAGACCATAGACTGATCTCAGAAAACTTCAGATGTTCTGGATGCCTAGAGACCGACAAGTCCACTGCGTCACACGCATCCAGCCAAAGTGAGAAGGAAAGTCATTGTCCTTGTTAAAACCTCCAAGAAGGCTGATAGCAGAGGATCATACAGTAGTAGTAGGAGAATTAAGTACCAGGGCTAGGTCCCAGGTAGGGAAAAGGTCAACGGATATGTTGATGTTGGACAGGAAATCTGAAGAGACGAGTTATGTACGATCTGCAACCCGGAATCAGTCAGAATCAGGAAGAGGAAGTGTGCAACTTCATCTTCGGTGACGTAACAAATAGATTCACCCACGGGCATCCACGGAGGGTGAATATCTGGTACTGGAGGGTCAAATCTCCTGATGGAGGGTCCATTCCCTTTGCGGAATCCATCATGCTCTGGACAAACCGTTTGCCAACACATTCAACCTGCCTTGGACGTGACGTGCTGACAGAGCCACCCAATGTTGCAAGCAAAATATGACCACTAGATACGCTTCCTGTTAAAGCATGAGAGCGAGCGGGTGTCGCCTTCCTTGTGAGGTAGGCTGAGGTAGGCCATCGTATACTTATCATCTGATGTATGCGCTCCTGTGAGCAACCATGGACTGAAAGCGATGCAGGACGAGAAGGACAGCACGTAGTTGTGACACCTTGATGTGCAACAGTATCTCTCGCTCTGGGACCAAAATCCAGACTTCACCTGCCTCCGATGTGGGCACTCAATCCGGTCAAACACGTATCTGTATAGAGCAGGATCTCAGAAGAGGCTGCCACAATAGGGACACCAGTCCAGAAGTGGGCCTGGGGAGTCCACTAGATGATGTCTAAGCAAGGCATCTCTCCGAGGGACACCATCGCCATTAGTGAATCGGGAGAACGGGATTTGTGCAGATTGCATAACCAACGTAGGGGACACATTCCCAAGGTGACTACGCCATCACTGAATCCAGAAGACTACTGTATTCTTACCTTACTTAGGTACTCTTACGTTGAACGCCTTAAGATCTTAAATCTTGATAGCCTGGAATTGCGGCGTCTCAATACTGACTTGATTCTTGTCTTTAAAATTTTGCATGATCGTATCCCCTCTGCCTTGCCTGTCTTTAAAGTTTCGTACTTTACTAGGACTAGAGGAACGCTCTCAAACTCATTCGACTACCCTTTAAGCGGGACTGTAGAAAATATTTTTTCTCTGTCCGTGTTGTTCTGGTGATCTTCCTGATAGGGTTGCCATGGCTTCTACTGTTGCGGCTTTTCGTAGGGAACTCAACACCGTTGATTTGAGGAGCCATTTGCACAACCCTGTGTTCTTCTTTTTGGCACGTGCTTAGTCGGCCACTCTAACTATACTTTCATTGGTTGTAACCAGCCATGTTACATTGTGTTGCTTGACTTACTTTTTAATCTACTTGTTTAATTATTTGAGGGTTGATGTGTGTGGCGCATTAATGCACCACCCTTTCTTCCTCTCTCCGCTTTTCTTTGGCGGTAAACTTTTATTTATTTATTTTATTTATTTAACGTTCGTTAGATGATGAGAAGTCAAGTTTGACTTACAAGAAAATTCTGCACTGACGCAATGATGGTATCTATCTGTTCCAATGAACAGCAGTGACGCCACTGGCTGAGTAACATATAACGATTTCATTTTGCTTCCCTATGCATCCCATTTTTGGTAAAAAGCTTAGGCTTCAAAAGTGTGCATTGCAGTCTGGTCCTCGGGCAGTCGAAAGCAATGTAGAGCAGTCTTTGCGATTATGGGCTTCATCCAGCACTGGTCTTGCCAGGAAGTAGGGGTATGTGGGAGCTGACTTTTTGTCTATTCTTGGCATCTCTATTTAGCGATGGAAGTTCCATCTACTCCATCTACTGGTTGCACCGGATAGGTAGTTACTACTCCATGAAACAACAATGGACGTGACCAGGAATACTCTTGCACTGGGTTATTATGGCACGGTTTAGGAATGTCTCTTTCATACGGGTGACTCTGCTGGACTTCCGTGGTCAAGAGAGAACTGGGTATACACCGTGATCCACGTTCAGGTGGATTAGACAGACCTGTCCATATCTCTTGTTGCAAATTCCAACATGGATGACCACGTTATCTGCACACAAGCAGACGGCTAGTAGACACAATGGAACAACGGGCGAAACCCTAACTTCCTCGCCTTGCAAACGGGGCGGTCAACTCAGACGAAGGCCGTCACTCCACGCCACGCTTTCTGGTGTCTTAATAATCTTAGTCAGTGAGTTTGAAACTGTGAAGCTGATACTGTGGGCTGGTCATTCAAAAAAGACTGCAAACGATATCAGTTTATAGTCTGTGCGAACTGCAATGTAGTGAGCGATAACAGTGTGATACCACCTCTTCCCCAGTGCAGCAATAAGGCAGGGGACACCAGCAAAACATTCTCGCAACAGAGAAAATGGGACAAAGAGAGAAGGCCTGCATCCGCACCCAGCTGGTGTGATTGGCCTGGTGAATTAGCACAGCAATGGTTCCAACAACAGGCACATCTGACTAAAAAAAGATGCGTGTCCATGCTCGTAGACAGCGTCACCTGCCACTTCAACCAAACAATCCGCACACAAGGGGCGGATGGTCACCTTTCCGCGCAATGCCAGCTCACAACCAGCTGGGAGACCATACTGGCGAGCATAGTCATCTCACCATAACATTCAAATGCTGGATGCAACAAGAGTCCACCTGAGCGCACACTGTTAACTCACTGCTAGTCGGAATTATACAATCAGCTAGTCCAGCCATCGCTTAACACCTTGTGAATGGACTGGCAGAATAACCAGCACATCAGTTGAAGGACAGTCATGTGTACACTGGCCATACAGTGTCGGAAAGGATTGCCAGGGAGCCCGAGGGTTAACGAGGAGACTTCCCCCCCCCCCCCGACTTTTATAGAGTCCTAGTTTACTAAAACATTTTTGAAAATGTACGAAATAATATTTCTGTTGCATGAAAAGATTTAAAATTTACACCGATTTCTTAAAAATATGCTACGGTCGGACCCCACTTCGGAAGCTTCTGCTGCTCCCTCAGACGCCTTTGCTTGGCCCCCCCCCCCCGAAAAAAAAGTGAGCGCTTTGACAAACTGAACAAATCCATTACTTCATTCATCAGTGAAAAAGACTGCATTCCTCCGCCGCTCTTGATGTAAGCCACTGCAGTGGTATTGTCTGACATTACGCTCACAAGTTTGTGATGCAGGATTGAAACTTTCCAAACTGCCTTATTCACTGCCTGCATTTCCAATATATTTATGTGCAACTGTGATTCTTCCGGTGATCAAAATCCCGACACCTGGTTCAACTCAAAAGTGTGCACCCCACTCCTGGTTAAATGTGTGTGTAAAAAGAAGAAATTCTAGTAAAGGAGGACTGACAGGGACCCCAATCTCCAAATTCCGATGGTCGATCCACCAATCCAACTTTTGATGTGGTAGAATTTCCAGTGAGAGATCTTCCCAAGACTATCATTCTGACAAATTTCCTTGCGGAACCAGTGAAGAGAGCTTGCTTAATTCCTGGGCGATCGTTACTTCTTGATGGCGTAATGTTTAGCAATTCCTCCAGTCCCTCTCTTCTTTGTGCAGATGGTCTGACCAACAAATTTCGAATTCAGCTCCCAAAACTTCCAAATAAGGTTAAAATTTAGCCCGATATCTTCTCGTTTACTCCCAAACCTACGCTCGAGAAAATGTTGAGATGTCGTCACAGATTTTGGCAAAGGGCATCATGGTGGTAGTCCATATCAGCCATTGTCAGGTAATCAAGAGCTTGAATCCATAGTTGATGTAAATACTCTAGAACTGGACACAGAAACGATGTAAAGACAAGGGGAGGGGTAGCGCAATGACCGAAGGGCAGCACTTTAAAATGGTAAGTCAATCCGTCCATGACGAAGCGAAAAAAGTGAAACACTAACAGGTACCAGGAATGTATAAATATGTGTCTTTTAAGGCTGTAGACACTGTGTACTCCCCGTGGTGTAGCGATTCTCTGAGGGAAGAACACGGTTTCCTTTTTCAAATGGTGTTTTCTAGATGTTGGTTAAGACAACGACGGTTTAATGTTCCTTCGTCGTTTTTAGGATCACTGTTACTAGTCTGTAAAACCCCGGAGTAGCTGTCTGCGAGAGCCGAACGGCTGCTTTCTCCAAGAGTGTCTTGATTGCTGAACTTAGCAACGGGACCTCTGTTTAACCTTGCAGCCACACCGGTGGAAGACTTGTATGAGTCGCGCAGCTGACAAAGCAGGTACGTAACCGCACTGCACCATTAAACAAACAAACCCATCTGTCGCCAAGTTCTCCCAGGCATCCACATGAAAATAAATCTTGGCCCCACCGATCGGTGAAAGGGTGCAGTTAACTCTAGGGCGGAGTCAGGGAATGGTCTTCCTCTTCCTTTTGGGCCCTAACTCCTCTACGTTAAGTTGGGGCTTCCTCATCCTGAATGTGGACCGTCTTTTCCTTGCTGTTGAGTTTGTTCTTTGGCGAATGATTTTGCTGACTCCCCCCCCCCCCCCCAAGGTGCCTGCTAGGAAGTGGGGCATGCTGTTCCTGGGGTGTTTCGAAAGGATTCCTTCCTGTAGGGCCCAACTTGCAAAAATCAATCCCTGAAACTTGATGAGCATTTAATTGGAGTTTGGTGGCAGTTTCTTCTCGTCTTTGAATTCCGGTGAATACCCCAGCAGCTTTCCGTTGAAAAAAGAAAGGACCCGTTAATACAGGGAAGCCTCAGTTTCCCCAAGACGAACAGTTTTTTCGAACGTTCAAAGCTGACTCCAAAAATGCCTCCGTACATCTAAATGTTAGATTAAAGACCAATCGTACTCTCCAGTTAAGATGTCTAAGGGGAATGTTGAAGCCTTTTTATATAGTTGGAAGACATTCCTTCAAAATCCTGTTTTCAAACTCAGACGGAGATACCAAAAAAAAAAAGATTTTAAAGTCGCTTCTATCACCGCTCATGAAACCTTTACAGATAAAGATGCTTTATAATCTTCCTTATCCGTAGCCCGAAAGGGATCTAACGGAGTTTAAAATGAAATCAGCCGAGACAGTATTCCCCGGTAAGGTAGGTACTGCAACATTAGGCTTCGTAATCCCTAGTATAGTGAATCCAACAAGTTTGACTAGATTTATAAAGGATCATTATTAATTTCACCTCTACATAAAACTTCATCATTGTAGGTAGTCCATTTAATGGGCCCAAGCTGAATTCTTGTTCAACCAACTATGCACGAAGCTCTGTGAGGAAGTAGGCTTTGGCTGGTCCTGCCTTGTGTCCGAGCAATTTGAAATATTTTCGATCGCTGAAACATCTTCCTCTGTGTGATGTAGGCAAAATTCGTAGGGATATAAACAAAAATTACACGACCCGTATTTATGGAACACGAGTGGGCGTATGCCACGGTGTGGTTACACACAAACATTTCAGCATCCGACATCTTTTTTCCTCTAAGACTATATTATAACCCTAAATTTCTGAGCATTTTAAACAACACTAATTAGGATCATGCCGAAAAGTAATGCTGGGCATTGTGGGATATCAATAATGGTGGGGAGCCTCGTTAGCACCATTTTTCTTTATTGCTGGGCACTGAACATTAAATTAAACTAATTCAAGCTAGAATTTAAAATTAAAAGTTAATATTTTTGAGGAAAGTAAAAATGCTTCTCCAAATACCAGAGGGAGCAATACATACACAAAGAAGTTTCTCTTCAAACCAAATTAACCTTCAACAAATAAGCTCCAACTACATCCTGTAAAAATGGACAACATTGATCGAAAACACACTTAGAGGTGAACAGGTTGCGTGCCTCAAAAAAAAATGAGTATCATGCTTCCCGAATGGATTGAGCCAATCAATAGAGAACCAAGAATGAATGGAAGAAGGGGGAACCTGTTCTGCACAGGTAAGCACCATGGGGTAAGTCGGCAGTGAATTTGAGTTCAGGCACCTTGAAATATTCTGGAGTTATTGGAGGTAAGCTATGATCCAAATAAATCTTCCTTTGGAAAAGTCGAGTCAACATAATTGGTGTCGGCCATCCTTTCACCCTTCTCAATGACTGAACAGTGTGACTGACATACATAGGGGTCCAAACGTATTGCATTCTGCAGAGTGGTCTAAGGGAAAGCTGGAAGAGATTCATTTTCAGTTATGAGTAGATAGTGAGAAAGTGGCTGGAGGATATGGCAACGTGAGCATTTGCTGCACCCACCCAAAAGAAAGCGGCAGGTGGGCTTCCCAATGCAGGATTGCACATTAATTAGTCATCGTTTGTAGTGCTCCAGTGGTCCAATGCTCGCATCAACCCTTTTCCCCTGCCAAGTGGATACAAAAAATAGCCATTACCAAAATTCCCTACTGAAGTCTGAATGAGAGGTAACCTAAAAAAGTGGTGGGGGCGAGTCAGGTGGAACAATGCTCATATGTGGGCAAGGACAAGCAGCTTGGGACAAGCAGCTTGGGAAAATGCCAATATATCGAGTGGTGTTGGTTAGTGCTTCCGAATGGAATAAATTCCAAACCAGGAGTTTTACATAATCACCATTTAGATAAATAACTGGGGATACGTCTCGGCTTTCTGTTCATTAACAATAGTGCCATCTTACAGGGGAATCAAGGGCAATTTGGGGAAATACAATTCAGAAAATAATAGTAATCTTCTGTCCCTGCCGCTGAAGATTATTGTGGGCAGAAGAAGCTAACATCTGGTGGTGGTGTGTGCACTGACTATTTTTAATAAATAATTTGTGCTAGAGTTGATGTTAAAAGTTTGTAAAAGCCCCAACAATGGCAAACAAATATAGACAAATAGACGACTGGTCACTAATGGAAGTTATCGTAGGCAGCAATCAAACAGGTTCGCACTTAACTGTTTTGCATCATCAGACAACTTTTGAATTTTTGTTTTCATCATCAGATGGCTTAACATCTTTATATTCAGGGACTTGGATTGTGGGATTCCATCCGGTGTCTGCTAATGGCCTGAGCTGGTTGTGGCAGACCATTCAGCTAAGCTAACTTAACTTTGGTTTGAGTCCCCAGTACAGTAAAGGGACCCTTCACAAAGCTCGGAGTGCATGGGCCTTCCAACATCTTTTTTGTGACTTCTATTTGATGGTGTGTTGTCATTTGCCTGTAATGATGCGAAATGGTTAGTCGTTTCACTTTTGTCAGCAATTTACTCTGGCCAGGAAAGTAGTCAGACATTCATTGCAGTAAACTACACCATTACCAAAACTGGTTCTCAACACTTTCCCAAATTAACCTGTGTCAATCGTAAAATTGTCAAAGAAACCAAGAGCTGAACTTTCCACGTGTCAACCCTACATAAATTACTGTAGTGTTAATATCAACATTACCCCCTTTCCACATGTTCGACAGTATTCTTAATAATTTATTGCATTGACTGCAGAATATCGTGAAGCAAGGAAAGGTACCTTCTTTTGCTTGGAAATTAATCAACCATATTACTGGTGCCTTACATTATACGGCAGACCTTTAAACAAACAGTCTCAATTCATATGGCATAGTGGTTTGTATAGAACTGGCTGTGACCTTTATTAAAGCACAATTCAAAATATGGACAGAATATTCATTTACACCACATTAAAAACCAACCGTAGTAAACAGATACCAACCAATAAATATGGAGACAAAAGTGGCAAGAATACATGGTAACCGTTTGTAATGAGGGTTGTGGCAATTCCATAGATTGCCAAATTTTTCAACTTTACGTGCGGTAACCAAACCAAACACACTTATTATCTAGAAAAGTGAGGTGTTTTAAGTTTTAGTTACACATATTTGCATTACGTCCTAAAAGTTCTCAATTTACTGTGTACATTATTCAAAGCCACTAGTGGTAGTGATTACTTTAAAAGTTTAAATATAGGAATTGTTTGACGGCGGCTTAAAACAAACCAATGAAGTTGCAAGTAGAAAACAAGTTAAGGCATCTGTGCTTTTGCTGAAAATTTACTCATTGCAAAGGATGAACCTGTTAACACATCTACTCAAAAAACACATCTGTTGACAAAAAAAAAAATACAACTGTAAAACATGTAAAACTCCGTCGACTAAGACTATTTTGTCAGGGCTTCTGATCACTCGGAGACTTTAGCCTTGTGCAGGTTTATGTAGGGGTCGGTCGATTAGGGAAGAATAGTATTTGAATACTCACAAAAAGATATTCACATATTTAATTATTCGTTCAAAAACTATTAAACATTCGCCAACTTAATCGCACCGAATAATACTTTGGACGTTAAATGAAAACTTCAACATTGCTACCGAAAGTAGCAATGTTCTAATTTTCATTTAATCTTCGAACTATTAAGCGGTGCGATTAACTTGGCGAATGTTTTGGTGTGTTGATATCACTCCTATGAAGGGCCGAACCATTCAGAACTTGGCGTTCTTTTCACCAGTTTTGGTTTTTGATATAATCTTAATCATTAAAAACTTACGGTCGGTATATATATATTATTAATAAACAAAAACGGAACGTTAAATGTTTAGAGTAAGGGTCTAAAAGTCAAAACCTAGAAGGTACACGGACAAGCTTTGACAGTCAGGGTCTAGGTGTACAATTTTGTTAGTAGAGGCTGGTAAGCATTAGA